>CAUYRT010059917.1:0-35249 GCA_963574885.1 Lepilemur ruficaudatus
CAGTGTTATAGAGCCAGAGGCTGTTCCAGTCAGAAGGGAGCTTAGAAATGATCTAGTGCCACTCTGGGCAGAAATTGCACTGGCAGCCTTGGGTAGCTAGGACCTATACCGTATGGCTTCGGTCCTGCTGAGAGACAACCACAAGAGATCCTCTGGTCCTCTCCCTTGTCCCTTGCTTTTCTCCTCCAAGAGCACTGGCTGGGGAGAGTCTCAGAAACACCCTTCTGCCACATGTCACCTGGAGTGCTACCCAGCTGGTTAGGAGCTTGGGCTATAGGTGCTTGGTGGTCACTGCACACCCTCTGTGTCCCTGGCAGTGGCTGGGTCTCTAGGTAAATACCTCCCTTGTTTCCTGGTGGGCAGTTGGGGAAAGGGCTTTTGGGATTTTACTTCTGTACTACGCAGGAAGAAAGAACAAAGGACCACCACGATACTTTTTTACTCTCCAAAATGGTACTTGTTCTGTTTGGAGATTTAAACCTAAAACTCTCACTCATTCTTGCTCAGCAGTGGACAGAATTCAGAAGGGTTTGTGGATAGGCCTGCTTCCCACCTCTAATGTTTTCTTTCCTCATATTTAGTTTGAATGCAATATTTCCTTCTGAGTCTTTTAAAGAAGACAAATTATTGCAGGACAATAAAAGCATATTTGAAAGGGCCATATGCCGAACATGAACTGACATCAGTGGACAAAAAGCCTTAGACTATTCTGCTCCTGTGTTTAGCACAACAATAATTTCTAACATTTAGTGAAAATTTCCTATGTGCCAGAAAATTTCCTATGTGCTAAGTGCTTTACAAGCATGATCTCATTTAATTCTAATAAGAACCCTCTGAGCTTGGTGCTGCTATGAGCTCCACTGTTCAAATAATGAAACTAAGGCTTAAAGAAATTTACTAGCCCAAAGTTTCCCAGCTAGAAAATTCCAGAATATGAAAGCCAGATTTCTGTCAATAGTCGTGCTCTTATTTCTGTATTGTATTGCCTCCCACTGGCTCTAGGGGACTTACTGTGTGCCTAGAGAAGAGCTCTTTTGTTGGCAGGTTTTGGCCATAGGTTTCCATGGTGTACTTGAAATATTTTTGTCGAGTTCTGATTGACACCTCCCTCTTCCTCTACTTGCTTTCTTTCTTCAAGAGGAAATAAGTCCCAAATACCTGCTGGTTGCCTTATCTCCCAGCCTATGTGGTCAACATTTAATTACATTAGCATTTGTTTTCACTAAAAAAGTAATCATATTACTGCCTTTCATGTCACATTAGTGAAAATGGATACCAATATGATACATATTAATAGAATATGATGGGAAATTGCTAATACAATTAGACTTTCACATTTTATTAGTTCTGCAGTGACACCATACACTGAAGAACAGCTCACTTTAGCAGTGAGGTGGAACAAGGTGGAAAGTGGGGGATGCCTTTTTATCCTGCGTGGACAGACAGGCTCTTGGAGTCCCTGGAGCATCCAAGGGGTCCCATGCTCAGTTTCTGGCCCCACTTCCTACTCCTTCCTGTAACATGAGCACCTTTTGGATTTGGGCTGGGAGAGGAGTTCCTCCTTCACAGCCAGGCTGTGTTGCCTGAGTTGTGGTCATTAAAGTATCATGTGACATGATCCTGCTTGGGTGGCCCCAGATCAGATAGAATTAATATTTCATTGTCCCTTCTGTGGCGGGTGCTGGTGGAGAGGGACACAAGGCAGGGAAAATGTCCCTAGGGCCCTTCCCAGCACTTGTTGCTAGCTCTCTGATAGGTCTCTGCCTTTGGCTGGGTGCCCCAGGAGTAACATTTGGTGGCTTTGCCTTCCAGAGGTTTCTACCGTCTATCCTTCTCTTCCTGCCCACTCCCTTTTTCCACTCACCCGTGTGATAGTGGAAAACCTCTTTCCTACTTCACTGATGAGCGTGTGTAGGTGCGTTGTTGAGGAACGTCTGTGGTTCACATTCAGTCCTGGTTAGTTGTCTGCTGCCATATTGGATCTTACTCTTGTGACTTTCTCTCCTCGTGTCCTCTCCTTGAAACACTCTGTACAAATCCAGTCTGGCTTTCCAGGCCCATTTCAAATCCTCTTTCCTCCATGGGGCCTTCCCCGTCCACCCCAGGTAAATGTCACCCCTGAATTTAACACATGCTGTATACCTGCTATGTGTTCTCATAGGACTTCCCTAATAAGTTATAGTGGCCTTGTTCAAAAGGAAAAATAATTCCAAACTCTGGGAGAGAAGAAGACAAGATCTGGTGAAGTGAACATTAGACTTGGAAGGGAATGAGGGCATCAGAAGTAAGCTAGCATACATGTGGGAGGCCACCGGGGATTTACCAGAACGTGGGGCACGTCGTGGTCTGGAAAGTACAGACCAGAACTCAGGGAGGGGCGGGGCTCCTGCTTCCATCCCTCTGCACCTCATCTCCTTGCTCTTGATTTTGTCTCTCCCTGGCACATGATCCAGAACTTGGGATCTTGGACTGAAAGCCAGTGATTCTACAATTGGGAAGAAAAACTGTGGCAATTAGGGGAGGCATCTATTGCCTTGGCAAAGATTCATTTGGGGGAGGGATGGGGAAAAAGAGATAACGGTAGGATGAGGACAACCTGGCTTTTAAATAATAGGTAATTTACTTGGGAGAAAGCTATACATTGGGGATAATGAAAAGAGAACTTACAGCCTGAGTTGTCAGCCAACCTAAATCAATATGGCAGCAGGGATTTTATTGGCCAGCTCTTTCCTGTTCGTCTGCAGGGAAGGGTACCAGGGAAGCTCCAGAAGGAACAGGGAGAGGCAGTAGACTGGAAACTTTCCTCCCAGAAGCCTGTGAAGCTGCAGGGCCAGGGGCAGGATCACTGGTCTGGGGTTGGCTGACCTGAGCCCACCCTTTGGGTTTCCCAACTGAAGAACAAGGGGAGGGTGCTGCATTAGATGCAGTGCAGGGCCCCTTCCCACTCTGGAAGTCTGTAGCTCCACTGAAGAGGGTGTATACTTGGGATCAAATGAGAGACCCTGGGAGTGGGATGCTGTGGGTAGAGTAGGAGGGCTGGGGTGTGCTCTCAGAGCAGGAGAAAGGGCACAAGCAAAGGTGGTGGCAGGAGTCCCCAGCAGGATGTGGGGGATTGTGGATAAGAGGGCATTTACAGGGAGAATGAATTGCTAGGCTGGGGCCAGGTGGGGGGCAGCGTGGGATGGCAGCCTAGACAGTGTGGCTTGACCCTGTGGGTGGGGAAAGCCAGAGAAGGCAAACTTTGCCTCTCACCTGGAGCTTGCCTCACCGCAGTGGCTTACTGGGGACTCCCAGGAAGGCAGCCTCCTCTGCCTAGACCATCCTCTGGGGCCTGGAGTGCTGACGGATGATCCTGTTATCAAAGTTGGAGGCCCAGGGGGTGGTGGCATGAAGGAGGCCATCCAGGGCTGGGGAGACGCTGAGTGAGCTTTGCTAATGAGGTTTCAAAGGGAAGGGAAGGCTGAGGGCATATCTGGGACCTCTTTTAAAATTCATATCCAGCCTGCCAGGTAGAAGCACCGTCCAGGCGTCTCAGTGGGCTTTCGCTCTCTTGTTTCTCTCCCTAGCCTCTTTAGAACACACACACACAGGCACGCATACACACCAGCTGCAGGTGACGGTGGGAGCCTGCCTGGCTCAGACCGAGTCCTGCAGATCCCACACAAGGTGAAAGTAAAACTGAGGCAGTAGTCAATTATTTAATGAACCTAATGTGTCCTGACCCACTGTTCCAGGCCAGGGAGTTTTGGCTGCAAAATGTCCTCCAAGGTGGGGACAATTCATTAACCTTGTGTCCTGGCTGTTGCCATCTCAGAGAGGATAACCCAGCATCAAACATGCCGCTGACAAGTGTGGTCCCTTTTATTTGTTCTCCTTCCTCCCAGTGTATTTCCCAAGTGTACTTGTACATAGGTGTTTGTGAGCTCCATGGATCACACGTCGGAATCGTCACCACTCAGGCCACTCTAACAAACAGTAGTGATTATGGGGCGGGAGTACATTTTGTAATTACAATGTTCTTCAAACTTCTCTGATGGACACACAGTGTATTTACACAGGGACGATCAAAAATTATGTTCCCGGTGCGGTCCTTGCCTTCCCTTGGGCAGCACAAAAGCTCTCCTCAGTAGGTAACTGCTACCAGGCTGCCTTTGAGCAGCTGTGTCGAGACGGATTCAGTTTCTTTGTGGGGGGGCTGGGGTGGGGGAAGACACCCTGGCTTTTAAATCAAAGACAATTCCGTTTAGAGAAAGATGTACCTTGTGGAAATAAATAAAAGGAGGCGCTGTGTATTGTCAGCTGGCTGTCTTAAATCAATAATGCAGGCAGTCCGTCTTGCACGCCCATGCTGCTGCGAGGGGGAGGAGCACCTGCCTCTAGGCTGGGCCCGGAATAAAAGCCCTTATCGAGAGATGTCCAGGGGTGCAAGTGAGTCTTGCTCTGCTCTTCAAGGCCTTTCCAGAGCCAGCCTGGCAGTGTGCCTACCGGGGGCCTAAGGATGTTAATGTCCTTTACCTCCAGATCACATCAATCTGCGTCCATTATTTTGCCAAGCAGGGACACCTGGACGGGAGGCTCTATTTTCTTTCAATGGCCCCTGGCTTATAAAACAAAACCAGCAAAGAGCACGTAATCCTTTTGAGTATTCTTCTGGTGTGCCTAATGGGGTTTTTTGAGAGTGCCAGGTACTGTGAGAAGAGTCTTGGTTAAAAAAAAAAAAAAAAAGGAAGGCAGCATTTTTTAATCATCTTCTTTGTTTACAAAGTGGTGACATTCAGTCTTGCATCAAAGGGACCAGTTTCTAGGTAGAAAAGTCCTGTGTTTGTTTTCTGTCAGCTACCAGCTACCAGCCTGCCTGTCCTCCAAACTTTGTGCAAAATCAACTTACCTTGATTTAAGCCACAAAGAAAAAGACTTGGGAGTTGGAAGGGTGGGAATGGGGGAGGCTTTTAAAAGATTATCCTTTTGGAGTCTTGATAGATTAAGAGGGTGATCAAACTTGGCAGCATCTTAATAATAGGGCCATGTGAATTTTGGCTGGGCTAATGGAAGCTCTTTTGTCAATTTCCTGTAACCATACTTGACAGGACTCAGGAAATGGCAGGACTGGCCCACCTTTGATACCTAGAAGAGGCTTAATGAGATTTAAAGGTGTGGTACCGTGGCTGGGATTTCCCACATTAGGTGTAAGTTACACACAAAGTCCTTCTACGCACCAGTCCCTAGCTGGCTTTGTCGTTTGTCTGCTGGAATTTGGAACGTGTTTTCTCTATAGAAGTAACAGCTGAAAGCCGGGCAGCTGAGTTTCTGAACAGAAATTGTTTTTCTAAAAAGATTTTTTTTTTCTTGGTTTCATTCAGGACTGTGTCTCTGAAATATTATCTATCATAAAAAACATGACATGAATTTACTATGGCAGTCAGCTGCAATTTTTAAATACATTCGTTAGGTTAGTGAGTAACGTCTTCCCTTCCCAAAGAGACAGGGATGAAGGGCAGGAACGTCAGACTGTTGTATCTTAGGAGTGGGAGGGGAGGGGTGTGGGTGAGGCTGTGCCAGGACATGTGAGCCCAGATGGGGCCCACACGTTTCTGATGGAATGTTTGAGCTGGAAGTATTTAACGTGAACGATCCTGCCTCAAGGATGCCTCTGTCCGCTGGAAAGGGGCCAGGAAGCCGGATGAGTCCGTGTGTGTGCTGCTGTGTCGGGTTCAGGGGGTGGGGGTTACAGTCAGTCTCACTAAGCTTTTATAATGGTGGCCCCCTTCAGGAGACCTCAAGGAAAGCAAAAAGGTTTGTCCTTGGCAGCTGTCCTGGTGAGGCTGTGCTGGGATAGAACAGACCCCAGTTAAAGTGGGTGAGAAATGTTCTTAGAATCTTGCTCATTGTGTTACGTTGTCTGGCCCAGTCGGCAATAGGCCTGGTTGGCTGGATGTAGGAAGCTCCTCTGCTGGCCAAAAGGCTAGAGATTGTGCACCGCACCACCTACTGAGTGTAATGCCACTCTCTGGAAGGCTGCCAGCAATGCTTGAATATCCTCCTTGAGCTTTTCATGAATTCTGTCCCTTTATTTGGGGTTGGAGATGAACTTGACCATACCACGCTTTCTGGTCCATGCCAAGTGAAACCTGAAGTTGCAGGTCTTCTTTAGAGCTTTGGTTATCTGCACACCTGTAGAAATAGCCCTTGGACTTCTCTAGTGCCATGGCTGTGGCACCCTGCCTTATGTCCAACAATCAGACAAGGGTGCTGCTTCCAGCTTCCTTCCGAATCGGGCAGCAGCATGTTCATGTTCTCCAAAGAATCAAGGCCTGAGCTTCATAGGAGCCAAGTTGGTAAACACACGCATTGAAATTTAAAGGGGCAAAGCTCCCCGGAATACTTAAAACTGATTTTCAAGATATGCAGTGTCCAGATCTCAGTTTAGAACTGTCCACGGATGCACTTAAGGAATCAGTGGGAATAGGTGGAATGGATAGGTCTTGTTAGAGTTCACGTTTTTCTGTTTTACCTCGTCAGCTTTGTAAGAATGGATTCTGTTTATTTTTTTCCCATCTCACCTCTCTTTTACCATTGTTGGCCTGGCATCAGCTAATCTTTCTGAGTTTTTCTTCCATGGTATTCCAGGTATTACTTGGGAAAAATCAAATATAAACTTATTTGTTTTACAGATAGGCTGACAAATTTGTACAATCTTTTTAATGCTACCTGTTCTCAAATAGAAGCCATTGAAGCGCTCACACACAGCTCCTAAAATGTGTGAAAGGCCAGGTAAGGTTGGAGGCCATGTGTTCAGAAGCCCCAGGAGGCAGGCTGACGTGGCTGTGGCCCATGGTTGCAGCTGCACCAGCTGTGATGAAGACTGACATGCAAGCTTGGAGTCACACCAACCTCAGCCCAAGTGCCAGTGCTACCATTTAGTAAACATGTGACTTTGAACAATCATTTAGAACTTTCTGATCAATGCCCTTAGCTGTGAAATGAAGATGATACTCACCTTGCAAGATTGCCGTGAGACTCTCAACTTTTTGACCATGAACCATAGTAAGACATGTAGTTTACATCACAACCTGGCACACACAAATGCATAAGTGCACTTAAAAAAACTGAAGCAGACATCTCATGAAACAATTTTCACCTATATTTTAGGAATGCCCCCCTGATATTTTCTATTCTATTCTATTTTTTCATTGAATATGGTGATTGCAACCCAGTAAAATGATTTCATGACCAAGAAATAGGTTGCAATGCAGAGGTACTTTATAAATATCCATTCCCTCAATATGTTGAAGGTCCAGTATCTTTATTAATTAGGATATGATAAGCTATGCTACAGAAACAAACACTGACACACCTGTGGCATAACACTATGAAAGTTTATTTCTTGCTTTCATAAAGTCCAGTGTGGACTGGGCAGCTTTTCAAGGCAGCTTTCCTCTATGTGAGATCCAAGTAGCTTCCATTTATCACTTTGTCATTTCCACATGTGGCCTCCACAGTTGCAACCAAAGGGAAAAAGGGATGGAGTGTCTCAGGAATGCTCTTAAGGATTAGATCTGAAAGTGGATATATCACCATCACTAAAACTCTAATGGCCAGAACTCAGTCATGTGGCCCCAACCCAACTGCAGGTGAGTCTGGGACATGCAGTCTTTAAGGAAACTGGAAGGAAATCGGAGGGAATGGCATAAACCACGTAAAGTAGTATTTAGGCAGGACACAGGGTAGGTCTTTGGTATATCAACACTTAGCAATTACGTAGTAGAGATGCAGGATTGATGTGATTTGGAGTATTGTTGCACAACCACAAAACAACCGAATTAATGACTTCAGGTAGTCTCTTTGTGCTTTATTTTATGTCACTCCTATGATTATAAAGTTTCACAGACTCACAGATATAGATACAGTTTTCTATAATTAGTTTGCCTATTGCTTGATCTTGGAGCTCAAGGATGACATCCTTAAAGGGCAATGGAATAGGACTGAAAGTTCTATTTCAAGTTGGTGAGCCCAGACTGTGCATATCACTAACTGATAATGATAGTGAACATTTATTGAGTGCCTCCTGTGTGTCAGTTATTGAGCTAAGCAGTTTATAGCTTTATCTCAATTCATCATCATCACAACAGTATTAGCTTCTTACACATCTGAGTCCCCTTTGAGATCATCTGTTCTGCCGCGCTCACTCCACAAGGGAAAAAGAGCTAAGTTCAGAGAGGTTAAGTGATTTTTTCCACAGTTCCACAGCAAACTAGTAGTTATGCTAGAATCAAAAGCCAAGATCTTGAAATCCCTATGATGAGTACATGAAGCCACTGGGGGACACATTGGATGTTTTAGTGGACTTAGCAACGTGTTAATTGAATCTTTAATTTTAGGATCTTGAGTTTTACCCAGGTGTATACCAGAAATGCTAATTCATGCTGGGATAGAATGCCCAAAACTCTGTGACTACTATTAGTATTCTAGTTCTAGTTAGAACTGGTCATTTCAGGCAGAAATAATCAAACTTTCTCAGTCAACTCAGGTATAGACCTGGTGACTTACACTATTGCTATCAACCAGCTAGAAACACAAGTGTTGATGGTAGTAAAAGATTCTTATTCATGATTTTTATTTATTTTCACATAATTCTTCATGCTGAACCTAAATGGTTCTTGGTTACTACCAGTACTGAAAAGAAAAACTGGAATTTGCCAAAAGAAAGCAAATGTGCTTCTGATAATGATAGAATAGAGGGAGCTGGTTTAAGCCTCAGCTTAACAGGTTGAAGTTCTCCTTACAAGGAAGAACTTTCTGGTGATGAAGTTGTTGAGCTTTCCTACAGGTGACTGAGGAGGGCTCTAGCACATCTCTTTGGAAGTCTGATAAGGTGCTTCTCTGGGTTGACTGATGACCTTCTGATATTTCCTCTGGGGTCAAGGAAGTCTATGATTTCATGAAATCAACTTCTCCTAGTTTTTGGTGTAAAAAATGTCTTCATAAAAAGTCACAGAAAGTTATAGTCTGCACTATGCGTGTATATGCTTGTTTGTAATTTGCACACGTATGGCCCAAATCCAAGTGTCCTTTAGAATGCCTTCCTGAGGGGGGCCATGAGGCTTGGATATTTAGAATGAGGTGTTCCTAGCTTAGCTTTGTTGGAATTTGTAGTCTTATTTCCTGTTAGCATGCATTTGCAGCTAAAATGAGAAATTCTCTTCCTATCTCACACCCCCCTGACTTTTATATTTTCAGGATCAAGAAAAGGGAAAAAAAGTGACTAGTCAGTTAGGTGCTTCCAGCATCCCTGCCACTATTTCTTCCACTCTGCACATGTGGATGTTTCTCCAAGCTCACAATTAATCACGTGTCCTGAAGGGAGGGGGAGGTATGCAGGAGGAGCAGCATCTCCCAGCTTCACTATTTAATGGTGTTTAAATGAGTGTGCTGCTTGGGGGTGCCTGAGCTCCCAGGGTGTGCACTTGGCTAGGGAAGGCATCTTTGTGCTGTGTATGTACTGATAATTTTATTAACTGGAAATCAAGTCTTTTCTGCCTCGGCACAGACTGCTGATATTCTCGCATAATGTGTTTGACATTTCTGAGACGGTGCAGTCTGAGGAGAATGAGCACTGAATAAGGAATCAGGAGTGCTAGTTTTGTCCTGATTTGGCTGCTGACCTGCTTCTTCTCCTTGGGCAGCTCGCCTAACCTCTCTGTGCCTCATTACCTTCCTTTTCCCACCTGGAAAATCAGGACCATTTCCTCTACCTGCTCTAACTCAGAGATGTCAGGTGCATCCAGGCAATTTGCTTGGTGATGTTGGCAGGGAAGTTATGCTATACATTTATGATGGTGTTTTTGTCTTTGTTATGATCACAGTTATTTTATTTATTTTTTAATGGCTCAGAAGAAACCACTGTGAACCTATTAAATAGTATAAGAGGACACAATCTATGTGACAATGACCTACTGTTGAGATGTAGTCTTTCAGAGCTATGATATAACCTCCAAGTGCCACCTTCTGAATGTAAACCAGGCTCTGTCCTAACCCTTCAGATCCACTTCTTTGGGCCCCAATTCTGAGAGATGTGACCATCCTTCTTTCACTTTTTCATTGGACAAGGAGGCCTCATTTTTCTTTTTCATTATAAATATTCAGAAGCCCTAGACTACCCTGAGCAAGAGCAAGATCCCGTCTCTACTAAAAATATTAATAGAAGAATTAGCTGATCATTGTGGTGCTCACCTGTAGTCCCAGCTACTCAGGAGGCTGATGCAGGAGGATTGCTTGAGCCTAGGAGTTTGAGGTTGCTGTGGCTGATACCACTGCACTCTACCCAGGCAACTGAGTTATTTTGTCTCAAAAAAAAAAAAAAAAAAAAAAAAGATTTGTTGGAACTCTTCTGCCCCAACCCTACTGTTTTAAATCTTTGTATTTCATGGGTGGAGGAAAACTCCCTGAGGCTCATCTTCTATAAATGTTGCTTCTGAAAAGGAGACTATTTCAGAAAGTTCCAAGCACTGAAAATGGGTGTGTAATCAACCCTGTTTTGCATCTTTAATTATAGCGTTTTCCACCATGCGTACTGTAATCTTATGCTTTCTCTAGAGCCAAAGCAATGTGCAGCTCCAGGTACATTCATTAATGAACTTGCAAATCAGTCACAGATCTTGTCTAGAACATCACTGCAGTGTGGGTCTCTTTGGATAAACCATGAGATCAAATCTATGGTAGATCTCTTTTCCCCAAAGGTGCCCAAAGGCCTTCATAACAAAAGTCTTGTTCAGATGTGCAGGTTTTCTGATGTGATATCTGTCTCTCATTTTATATAGTGATTACTGGTCTCTAGGGAAAAATGAATTGCTTCTGAAATTTGGCCAGTGAAGGATGCAAGGAGAGTCTGAGGGGCAAACTTGGGAAGCAGGGATAGAGATTTATGTGATCCCAGGAAAGTGCCCAGAAGGCCTCTTGGTCTAAAACAGAACTTGCTTATTCAGGTTTCATATGGTCTGAAATTCCTCCATCAGGGATAGGCTTTTAGGTTAAGCATTGCCCCTGTGAAGGAGTGGAGAGGGGGATTTTCACTTAAAAAGCAAATACTTTCTCCCTGTTTGCAGAAGACATAATCTTATATATGGAAAACCCTAAAAGTTCCACCAGAAAACTTAGAACTGATGAGTTCAGTAAAGTTGTAGGATACAAAATCATCATACAGCAATCAGTAGCATTTCTATACACCAACAGTGAACTAGCAGAAAAAGAAATAAATCAAGCAGTTCCATTTATAATAGCTACAAAAATACCTAGGAATAAATTTAATCAAGGAGGAGAAAGTTCTCTACAAGGAAAACTACAAAACACTGATAAAAGAAATTGGAAAGGAAAAAAAAAAAGACATCCTATGTTCATGGATTTGAAGAATTAAGATTGGGAAAATGATCATACTACCAAAAGCAATCTACAGATCCAATGCATATCTATCAAAATACCAGTGATATTCTTCACAGAAATAGAAAAGCAACCATAAAATTCATCTGGAACCACAAAAGATCTTAAATAGCCAAAGTAACCCTGAGCAAAAAGAACAAAGCTGGAGGCATCACACTACCTGACTTCAAAATGTACTAAAAGCTATAACCAAAACAGCATGGTACTGGTATAAAACAGACACATAGACCAATAGAACAGAATAGAGAGTCCAGAAATAAATCCACATATTTGCAGCCAACTTATTTTCAACAAAGCCACCAAAAACATTCATTGAGGAAAAGACAGTCTTTTCAATAAATGGTGCTGAGAAAACTGGATATCCATATGCAGAAGAATGAAACTAGACCCCTGTCCCTCACCATATATAAAAAATCAACTAAAATTGAAATAAAGACTTCAATGTAAGACCAAAAACTATAAAACTACTATAAGAAGAAAGAGGGAATACAGTTCAGGACATTGATCTGGGCAGAAGTTTTATAAAGAAGACCTCAAAAGCACAGGCAACAACAGTGGAAATAGACAAATGGGATTATATTAAAAAGCTCTGCACAGCGAAGGAAAAAATCAATGGGCTGAAGAGACAACAAGCAGAATGGGAGAAAATATTTGCAAATTGTTCACCCAACAAGTGAATAATATCCAGAATATACAAGGAACTCAGACAACTCAACAGGAAAAACCCAATACTCTGATTAGAAAATGGCAAATGAGCTGAATAGACATCTCTCAAAAAAAAAAAAAAAAGACATACAAATAGTCAACAAGTATATAAAAAATGCTCAACATCGCTAATCACCAGGGAAATGCAGATTCATTGAGATGTTATCTCACCTTGGTTAGAATGGCTATTATCAGAAAGGCAAAAAATAACAAATGCTGGTGAAAATGAAGAGAAAGGGGAACTCTTATACACTGTGTTTGGGAATGCAAATTAGTATAACCTCTATGGAAAACAGTGTGGGAGTTCTTCAAGAAACTAAAAATAGAATTATCTTATGATTTAGCAATCCCACTACTGGGTATGTGTCTAAATGAAAGGGAATCAGTGTGTTGAAGATATTTGCAATCTCATGTTTATTGTAGCACTATTCACAATGGTCAAGATATGGAGCCAACCTAAGTGTCCACCCAGAGATGAAGGGATAAAGAAAATGTGGTGTAAATACACAATGGAATGCTATTCAGCCATAAAAGAGAACAATATCCTATCATTCATGCCAACATGGATGAGTTTGGAGGACATTATATTAAGTGAAGTAAGCCAGGCACAGAAAGACAAATACTGCATCTTCTCACTCATATACAGGGGCTAAAAAAGTTGATCTCATGAAGTGGAGAGTAGAAGAGTGGTTACTAGAGGCTGGGAAGGGTGGGGTGTGGGTGGGCGGATAGCCAGAGGTCAGTTAACAGGTATAAAATTACAGGTAGTTAGGAGAAATGAGTTCTACTGTTCTATACCACAGCAGAGTGACTATAATTAACAACAATTTATTGTATATTTTCAAATAGCTTGAAGAGCAGATTTTGAATGGTCTCAACACAAACAAATCAAATAATCAAGTGATAAATAATTGAGGTGATAGATATGCTAATTACTCTGATTTGATCATTATACATCGTGTACAAAATATAACACACTGTACCCATTTTTGTACAATTATGTGTCAATTAAAAATAATAAAAGCAAAAAATTAAAAAAGCAAATATTTGCGCGATCTGGAGCCCATTCAGTTGCAACTTGTGTTTGTATCAAATTGTCTTCTCTCCGACCTGAGGGGTCTGAGGGCAGGGGAGTGAGGATGTTGCTGGTGTTGGTATGGAGATTACAGCTTTCTTGTCTCCAGGAAAGAGAGGGCCTGGGGAGCATGGAGGGTCAGTCTGGTCTCCTTCCCTGTTACGCTGGAGCCCAGCCTCGGTGAGCAGAGATTTGAGCCAAATTGATGAGGAGGAATGAAGAGATGATATAATCAGACCTCTGATGTTCAGAATTCAGTTGTCACAATTATGGAATGACTGGATAATGTCACATTAGGTCCTGGGGTTCTCTTCAGGAAAAGTCTTGAGTCTCTATGTGAGGCACCTGAAGTTTCTCTAACATATTTATTATCATTGTTAACATATTATTCATATAATGTATACAACATTATTAATTATTATTTACTGTCTGCTTCCTGTCACTAGAATATAAGTTCCTTAAGGGCAGCTTCTTTGTTTTGCTCACTGATGTATTCAAGTGCCTAGAACAGTGCCTGGCACACAATGGATGCTCAAAAAGTATTTGTTGATAAGTATGAACATGTTTGTTCCTTTCCTTGGTGTATGAGAATTCATGCTGTTCCATTTTAACTCCTACATACTACTCACTCCTGCCCTAGGAATTCTTAGACTTGTCAGCTTGGCACTATTTTTCTTCTCTAGGGTCCTCTCAGAATTTGGACAATTGTAAATATTCGATTTCCACCCCCTTTCTTGAAGTGAGAAAGCTGTAAACAGTGATATGGCAGTCTCCACTGGCTTTCTGCACGATGCCAGTGGCGGTTTATTGCAAAGAGCAAGGCCTAGGATTGAACGTAAACAAACACAGCCATGGGTTTAAAATAGACCATTGAGCAGCTCACAAAATAGGGCCCTTGTTTTTAAAAAGAGCAGTGGACGCTCTCGAGAAATAATAAGAAATAATAAGTCTGGAAGCTGGATAGAAAGCTCTGATGCTTTCTGGCTGCGTTTGTCTTTCGAACTTTATTTGCGTTTGGCACGCCTGCGATGGAGCCGGCTGCCAACCACGGCCAGGGTCCACAGGCAGTAGAAAGTTTATCTGGGCTGCTGGAGGGAAACTGAAATCTTTTTGAAAAAGCTGCAACATGCTTGTTGCGCTAATTTCTAAGAGACACAGATGCCCTTTGTAGAAGGAGTCCAGTGTTTGTCCTAAGAGGGGCATGAGATTAGGGGATGGACAGACTAAGGCTCTGGACCATGAGTGACCTAGGGACATTTTCTTAACATCACCAGACACAAGTGTTCCCATCTACAAAAATGTGGCATTAGTACCTACCTCACGCAGCTGTTTTAGGATTAAACGATATGAATGTACATTCCACGAGTTTAGGGCTTCCTGCCTTTCATTCACTTCTCCACGCCCAGTGCCCAGTGATGTAACACTAACCTCCTTCAACAAAGGAGCAGAGAACAACAGAGCTCCTTTGCCAGCAGTTTGAAGGCATAAATAGCATTCTTCTCCCATTCTCCCCTCCAGAATCTTTATTCTGAAATACCCACCCCACCCACATAAATATTAGTACATTTTCATTGTAAAAAATTTAAACAATTAGGAAATATGTAATGTTTCCACTTCTCCTCCAAAGTATCCACTGTGGGAGTCTATCTTTCTAGGAACCTTATATCTCAGTCTCTATCATCTCTATCTCTGTCTCTCATGTATTTCTATAGCACATGTCTATTTATCTATGTATCTATCCATCCATCCATCCATCTATCATGTATCTCTCTACCTACCTACCTGTGATGGCTAATTTTATGTGTCAACTTGACTGGTCTGTAGAGCACAGATATTTGGCGAAACATTATTCTGGATGTTTCTTTAAAGGTGTTTTTTGGATGAGATTAATATTTACATCTGTGGATTTTGAATAAAGCACATAACCCTTCATAATGTGAGTGGGCCGCATCCAATCAGCTGAAGTCCTTAATAGGACAAAGATTGACCTTCCCAGAAGAAGAAGGGTTTCTGCCAGCAGATCCCCTTTGGATGCAAACCGCAACGCTTTCCTGGGTCTTCAGTCTGCTGGCCCACCCTGCAGATTTTGAATTTACAAAGCTCCACAACTGTGTAAGCCAATTCTTTAAAATAAACCTCTTTTTCTCTCTATATATGTGCATACAGTTGGTTCTGTTTCTCTGGAGAACCTTGACTAATACACTGCATTTTCTATCTACCTATCTATCTACCTATCATCTATCCATCCATCCATAGCAGGACAGTTTACTGAGATATTAGATTGTATTCCACTATTATTCTGTTACCTTCTCCCATTCCAGGAGGGCATCCAGCTTTGTACTTTAATGCCAAAGCAGAAATTGTCTGCCCACAGCCTCTCTTTCTGAAAGCTCTAGCAGCATCACGGGATTATGACTTGGGGGTGAGGGTAAACTAGGATGGGGAAAAGAGGTGAGACATCTTGAAATGTGGAGAAAGGGACACGCTCCAAGATCAGGTACAGGTTTCCTGGGGTGGGACCTTGTCAATAGGCAGGCACAAGGCCTAAGGAGGGGGTAAATTTCTCTTTTGCCTAAAGAAGCATGTTAGTCACTGGGCTCTTTTGGATAATGTAGCATCCAGGGTAGGCAAAATGTTGGAGGGGCCATCTGGAAGGTTATGTTTTAATGACCCTGGAACCTTGGCATGGCAGGAAGGGTCAGGGGTGGGGAGATATAGGCCAAAATAATGACTGATAGCGTATATAGCCCTACAGGTATGATTACATTTATGTAAAAATGTATGTGTGCTATATATATAGTTTTGAGTGTTCTAAGTGTTACTTTTTTGAGTGCGGAAATATTTAAAGTGGGACTTATATTGTTTATTTACTATATCTACGTTATTGTTGCATAACATTAGCAAATTCTTTCAACTATTCTGGAAAATATTCCGTATTACTGATGTGCCATAATTCATATAAACCATTTCCTATTGATAAATATTTAAATAGTTTCCATTTTTCCTGTTGTAAACAATACTCTAGTGAACATCTTTGAATATCAGGTAATTATTCCCACTTGCCTGAAAAACGGAACCTCATCTGCCTCCAGAGTCCTATGTCACTCCTATCCGCATGCCAATAGGAGCCCAGCTGTCATGGGCCTGGAGGCGGGGTGGGGTGGGGGTTGCTCCAGAATAGACAGGAGCAACAGAACAGGCAGCCTGTTCTCCCTGCCTCAGGCTGTGACTTTATGAAGAAAGCAAGATTGGAAGAGTAAGAGACTTCTTTCTGTAGCCACAGGACATTGTGGGGCAAGAAGTCAGGACTGAGATGTAATTGGTGGAGTCACAATAGATCAGGGCTTTGTGGGTAGGAGAACTTTCCCTGGTGAATTCCACACCTTCCTTGACACTTCGCTGGAAGCCATGAAAGGGCGGCAGCGCAGGCTTCCCTCTACTGCTGTTCGGAGCCGTGTACCTGTCCTTATTTCCCTGCAGCGTTGTTATCTTTCCTAAAGAGTCAAGACTTGCCAGAGCTGAAGCCGCAGGCCCATCCTCTGTGAAGTCTGTGTGTGTCATTCCCATGCATGCTTTGTACTTTTATTGTATATGTATGTTTTCCCAAATAATGTAAACTCTTGTTTCATGTGTTTAAAAATGTTACCGGTCTTTTCAGCAAGATATAAACAGGCAAGGCCGCAGACCTGGTCTTTCTTTGTAAAGCTGCCGACCCGACTGAGTGGTGTGGCATTTACCCTTGACCAGATCCCAGACGGTGGCAAACCTGGGGCGAGTTGGCCTCCCCAACTCCCACTCCTCCCTCTGGTGCCCCTTCTTCAGATCCCTCGCCGGGACCCTGGCATTTATTTCTGAAGGCTTTTGAAAGACTCTGGGCCGAGACCTTAGCTCATAAAAACCCAAAGCTCCACTTTCCAAGGAGCTTTTTTATGGGGAAACACCTGAGCATGGACGTTTAAGAGCTAAGGAATGAATGCATCTCTAGTGAGTGAATTGTGCGAGCGGGCAGGAATCCTTGAGTCCCTCCTCGGAGTACCGGAGCAGTGACACCACGTGGCGGGATGCGACTGTATTACCTCTTTGGCTAAGGCTGGCGACCAGATGTGGCAAGGAAGGTGCTGTTCAGTTTGTGCCGAGTCAGGAACGAGACTCTCCCTGATAGGGCTATGTAGAAAACTCTGTACTTCGTCCCGTCATGATAAAATGAGGTAAAAATGGACTGTCTTCCTTTTTGTACAACCGCGTCTCCAGCCATGGAGGCTAAGTATAATGGGAAAGAGAGGAGGAGACATCCCAGCCCTCTGACCCTAACAGGGCTGTCAGTTCCTCTGGCCTCAGGCTAAGGTGCTGGTGTCCTCCAGGGCACGAAGGATGCAGTAGCAAGGCCTCCTCTCTTCTTTCTTCCTTTCCTCCCTCGTTCCCTCATTCCTTATTTCTACATGTCTGGGAAATGTGAAACTTCTTGTTTCTGATACTTGCACTTTAGGATTTGATTTGATTTTTTTTTTTTAAAGCTGAACACTAGTGTTGGCACCATTCTTTTCGTGTGGGTAAAAGGAAGCAACGAGAAAAGAGGTGCGAAAGTTCCTTTTTGATGTAAGAACAATTTGCCATGAGATTCTGCACACCAACTATGCAGCCTTGGAGAGAGTACTTTTGCCATCATCCTTGTCACCCAAGACGCTTGTTTTTCCCTCTTTTTCTTCCTGTCTTTCCTCCTCTGACACTTTTGCATGTGTGTCAATACAATAAAGTTGCTTTGAGCTTTTCTTTTTTTTTCAATTATTCAACAACTTTCAAGTAGAGAAAAATTTGGGTCTTTTAATTTCATTTTTGGATTTTTTTTTTTTTTTGCATGTGTGTGTCTCCTTTCTGTTTGCTAAACAGTAATTGCGGATCTTCCTGGCCACCTTTAATACTCCCAGCTAATTATCCTGAAATAAATCTCTTTCAAGCCCGCATGCCAGCAGTTCTGGGATCCGAGCGGCTCTTTCAGCTCCCGGCCGGCTGTCACTCAAATGGGCCTCAGCTGCAACTCCGAATGATGAGTATTAACCTCCCGCTGGGAAGATTCACCCAATCTCCCCACTTCCAACAGCAGCTCCCAGGGCTGCACCACGTTCCTACCTGTTAGCCTAAGCTGGGATTTTCTTTTGCTAACGCTGTGATTTTGAAAAGTGGAAGAGGATTCCTGGGAGAAAGACACTCAGTTAACCTTCTCCTAATTGCCATTCAAGATGGAAAAGGGAGAGGAAGACGGTGGCTGTCCCAGGAGGGTGGCTGGGCCGTGGAGTGGTCTGCGGCCTTGCCAGGAAGCACACTGGTCTGTTGGTGAGCCTGCAGGAGTGTCTTCCAGGCCTGGGGTCTGTGTTCAGAGACTCCTGCCTGAGGGCAGTTGATGGCTGGTGTTTGGGGACAGGCCTTGATTTCAACTTACTGCCTTCTCTGGTTTCCTCCCTCCTCCTCAAATGTCAATAGCGAGGTTCTTTTGGTAGCTCACTGGGCTGGGTTCTCCTTCCTCTATCCGACCTCTGCTAGTCCCTTCCACATTTTCTCTTGCCTTGTTCAAGGAGATTCATAGTTTCTTGCTGATCCATAGCCTGCTTGTTTCTTCAGAATTCTGTGGCTGGTCTCATTTGCCTCTCCTAAAGGAGGCAGTACTGTTCCCTCATTCTGGTCTTCCTCTCATTCCCTATGCGTCCCTGCTTCCTAACTGGATCCTCCTGGTGCGATGTGGAAATGGCTCATTGGGCAGGCACCCACATCCTGGGGAATAGCACAGGTTCCCAAGTGACGCCATGCAAGGTCTGGCAGAGAGTAACGGTCTAGCCAGGGAAATGAATGAACGAATGGATGGGTAGATGAATTTAAAAAATCTTGTCCCCCAATATTAGGCACCTTCCTAGGATGACTTCTCTGAAATCTTTTCTTTTCATGCTGGGCTAACTGACCATTGTTCACCAATTGCCAGTTCACTTCCTTGTGGGAAGAATTCAACTTTCAGCCACTGGCAGACATGGTCATGTGACTTGCACTGGTCAATAAATGTTAACTAAAGCCAACGTGTGTCACTTCTAGATGGAAACAGTGAGAAACTAATATACTCTTTTCCTTCTATCATATTTGCTGGCAAAATTTTAGACAGTAGCTACTCCATGAGTGTGGGCCTTGGAGTGAGAGCCCCCAGTTGATCTGCCATGGATGTTTGTTATGAACAAGAAATAAACCTTTGTAGCTTTGTGCCACTGAAGTTTGGGGTTTTTAAAATGATTGCAGCATAGTCTAACCTAACTGACTTATATAAAAATATATAGATATACTCATCTATATCCATGTGAGGTTTCATTTTCTCAGTCTTTAAATGTACAATATTCATCTGCCTCTGAATAAAGATATTTTTCTACTTAGCTGGCCTCTTATCCTTTTCAATGTTCAAACCAGGTACCAGAAACCCATATCCTGGCAAAGGAGAAATAACAATGTTTTTTGTTTAGAAGCTTGAACTGGAGAAGTGAGTGTTACATCATCACTGGATCCCTAGTAAATTGTGTGGAACACCAAATAGCTCCTATGTATTTTGTCTCAAAATATCAAAGTAGGGTTGCCACATACAGTTATAAGATTGCACACTGAACGACTAAGG
Organism: Lepilemur ruficaudatus; assembly: GCA_963574885.1. Taxonomy (NCBI): domain Eukaryota; kingdom Metazoa; phylum Chordata; class Mammalia; order Primates; family Lepilemuridae; genus Lepilemur; species Lepilemur ruficaudatus. Next base: position 19,857 of record CAUYRT010059917.1, read on the forward strand.
GGCAGGGCATTCTCAAAGATCACAATGCAAATGGCTGTGTAGACCCTTTGCTGGGCTTTTTTAACAGAGGGTCTGCATATAAGAAAATTTCAGGAGCCAGGGTGCATTCCACCATCAACACAAAACCAGAGTGTTCATTCTAAAGAATGCCTGGGATATGGCTGAGATCATCCAGAAACTTGTAATGGGAGAAGCCCTTACCATGTTGCTTCTTTGGCACAAGTCAAGCAGAACATGGGTGCCTGATACTCCAGGCTTCATGCCAGTTTTGTCTTCCACTTGACTTCAGCTCCAGGGAGGCCCTTTGGACTTGTGCTACGTTGTGTTTTGGAGGATCACGTTTTCTGATTTTCCTTTTTGCCTGGGCCTTCTGGGCCTGTCCAGTAAGGGAGCTCAGTAGATATCACCCAGCATCCATCCCCCCGGACTCTTTCCCCTTCAGTTCCTGCTCTGGATTACTTTCATTGTTGAGGCTTTGGTCTTGACTGGTCATGGGTCAGCCTTGACACATAGTGGTGTTTGTTTTAATTTTGATGATCACTGCTTAAACAGTGAGTTGTGCTGATCTTGAGTTTTCTTTCCCTAAGTGTTCTGGTTTCAAACTATGACATGTGGCATAGAGTTAATATTACTAACTGCCAGAGGAGTCCTTTGCTACTGAGTATTCTCTGCATCTGTAAATCATCCTCTTACTGCCTACCAGGACAGTTATGCAAGTAACCTTTGGATTTCACAATTTTTTAAAAAAATTTATGATGTTGCAATCCACTTTATCCATGGAAACACACCACGCTGAGATTGTGAAGTCATCGGAGCTGCTAAAAAGTGAGTGAGAAAAATCGTCAATGAAAACAAGAAAATGATGGTTTGGACTGAAAGGCATGGTGTTGTGATGGGAAGAGATCCACTCTCACCTCTGCCACTGACTGTCTGTGTAGCCTTGCACAGATCACTTAACCTCCTTGGGCTCAGTTTTCCTGTCTGTAACATGTGAAAGAATCATTATCAGTTCTAGCATTTTACAATTCTGGAAGGTATTGTTGATAAGTATTCAATCATATTCACTTCAAAAATGTATTTCCAGGTGTGGTCATTTCTTAGGCACCCTGGGGGATTCTTGTTATTGCCTTCGATAATCTTTTTATTGGGCTGAGTTTTAGCCCTTACAAAGTTTATTCCAGCAATCCTGGGAAATTAACAAGGGCAATTATCTTCATTTCACAATTGATAACTATCAAGATTATGTGTTTTTGTCCAAAATTTTATTGACCCTTTAGTGGTGGAAGTGAGATCAGGACCCAGAAATCCTAACTACCATATACTATATCAGACAAAAGGAAGTTGTCTCTCCCATGCCATTACTAGAATGAGAATGATTGAGACACATTCTACCATAATAACTCAGTTTAATCAATGCTAATCGAATATATTTTACATTTTTAGCAGTGAGTAAAGTGTGTTCTCTAATCTCAAAGAAGGTATGGTCTTGTGAAGGTCAGCTACATAAACAGATATAGGAAATACGATGATAAAGGTATTTTCAGGGCTTCCTCTTCTAACTAGGATGGAGTAACAGAGACGTGTTTACCTTTCCATCCCTAAACAACTATAAAATGGGACAAAATATATAAAATAAGGGCTTTCAAGTCATTGCACATAAAGGCAACACAGGACAGTGATCCCTAAAATATGGAAAACAAAAGAGGTGAGTTTTATGATCACCTCAGCTTACTGCCTGGAGAGTTTCCAGGCTATGGTAGAGGGAAGGGAAACCCAGTGGATCCCAGCAGTTTCCCTGGGTTTGGAAGATGTAGCTGAAAGTGTAGGGAGGCAATGTGGCTACAGTTCACAGTGTACAGTAGCAGAGAAAGAGCTCCAGAGATCTATAGAAGGTTCCACCCAAATCGTCAGTTGAGTGGTCCTAATCAGCACATGTGTGTGAAGAAGCTACTCAAGGCCAGAGATAGAATCACCTAAAAGGATTAGAGAAAAAATATCTCTGAAGATGACACAGGGTCAGGAATATTTCCTGTTTCCTGTGTTCAGAGTGAAACTTTCACAATTTACAGGACATTGCTTAGAATACTCAGAAGAGTTATGTCTCAGTAGTGGGAAAAATTAGCCCTAGATTAAATGTTGCTGCCATCTAACAAAGCTTAAAAAAATCCTGAAAGAATCAAGCTGTTTCCAAGCAACTTAATTGGGTCACAGAAGAAAGCTCAAGATACAATATTTATAGGAACATAAAAATATCTAGTACTCAACAAGGTAAAATCCACAATGTCTAGCAACCTATAAAAAATTACAAGACATGCAAAGAAGCAAGAAAAATAAGTTCCATGAAGGGAAAAAAACCTATCAATAGAAACCAACTAAGAAATTACACAGATGATAGAATTTATAGACAAGGGTACTAAAACCGTTATAACTGTTTTAAGTTTATAAATACAAGAAACTAGTAAAAATTGAGCATGTTAAGCAGAGACATGGAAAATACAAAAACTACAATGTCTGAGATAAAAAAATATACTGGATGAGATTAACATCAGATTAGACATTGCAGAAGAAAGTATCCGTGAACTTGAAGACATAGCAATAGAAACTATTCAAAATAGAACACACAGAGAAAAATAGACTGGAAAAAAAATGGCCAGAGCACAAAGGAACTGTGAGACAACTCTAAGTGGTTTAATATATATGTAAGTGGAGTTCTTAAAGGACAGAAGAGAGGAGCAGAATAAAAAGAAAATTTGAAGAAATAGTGGATAAAACTTGTCATAAGAAATGAAAAACTTAGTGTGAAATGGAAGTATATAGTTTTAAGGTACTTGCAATCTGTATTAGAGTTCTCCTGAGAAACAGAACCAATAGGATAGATATATAAATGAAGATTTATGTATATATATAGATATAAATATAAAAATGAAGATTATGGGAATTGGCTCATGTCATTACGGAGGCCAAGAAGTCTCACGATATGCTATCTGCAAGCTGGAGAGTCAGGAGAGCTGGTGCTGTGATTTAGTCTGAGTCCTATGGCCTGAGAACTAGGGAAGCTGATGGTGGAAGAGGATAGTGGGGTGGCACTAGCAAAAGTTCCAGAGTTTGAAGGCTCAAGAACCAGGAGCTCTGATATCTGAAGGCAAGAGAAAATGATGTCCCAGCTTAAGAAGAGAGAGAGAATTTGCTCTTCTTCTAACTCTTTTTCTGTTTGGACCCTCAACAGATTGGATCTTGCCCACCCACATTAGTGAGGGCGTATCTTCTTTACTCAGTCTACTGATTCAAGAGTTAATCTCTTCCAGAAAACACCCTCACAGATACACCCAGAAATAATATTTTACTAGCTATCTGGGCATCCCTTAATCCAGTCAAGTTGACAGATAAAATTAACACCTCGTACTCTATATGAAGTGATATATCATTTAAAGGTAGACTGTGATAAATTAAAGATGAGTAAGATAAATCCTGAAAACCTACTAAAATAACAAAACAAATAGTTATAGCTAATAAACCAAAAAGCAAGTAACATGGAATCATAAAAATATTCAATTAATCCAAAAGAAGGTGGGAAAGAAATATCAGGGAACAGAGAACAGATGAGACAAATAGAAAACCAACAGCTATATGGTAGATTAAAACCCAACCATGTTATCAATCATGGTAAATGTAAATGTTCCAAAAATCCTAATCAAAAGGTAGAATTTATCAGATTTGATAGAAATTAAGACCCTAAAAGTCACTTGAAATTAAAGACACAACTAAATGAAAAGTAAAAAAATGGAAAAAGGTATATTGTGCAATACTAATCAAAAGAAAGCAGAAGTGGCTATTTTAATATTAGACCAAGTAGATTTCTGAACAAAGAATTTTACCAAGGATAAAGGATGTCATTTCATAGTGATAAAAGTGTCAATTCCTCAATAGGATATTACAATGCTAAACATATAAGAAGCAAAAACTGAGAGAGCTGAAAGAAGTAGATAAATACACAATTATAGTCAGAAATGTCATCCCTCTTTCAGTACTTGACAGAACAAGTAGACAGAAAATCAGTAAGGATATAGGAGACTTGGACAACACTATAAACCAACTTGTTCTAATTGACATTTATAGATCACAGTACCCAACACGAGCAGAATACGCATTCTTTTCAGATATCCATGGAATGTCTTCTTAACCAAGATAGACCATATTCTGGACCATAAGACAAGCCTCAGTAATTTTAATATAATTCTGTTTTTTGACCATGAGGCAAGTAAATTGGAACTTTAATAACAGAAAGATATTTTGAAAGCCCCTGAATATTTAGAAATTCAATAGCACACTTAAAAATAACCGTGAGTCAAAGAAGTAACCAAAAGGGAAATTAAAGAGTATTTTGAATTGAGCAAAAATGATAATATAATATATCCTAACTTGTGGGATGCAGCTAAAGTAGCATTTAATGGGAAATTTATAGTACTAAATGTCTATATCAGAAAAGAAAAAAGGTTACAAACCAATGACCTCAACTTCTACCTTGGGAAATTAAAAAGAGGACAAATGAGACTCAAAGTAAGGAGGAGAAAGAATAATAAACATCACAATGGAAATCAGTTTAAACGATAAAAACAAAAAAAGAGACAGAAATCAAAAGCTAATTCTTTAAGAAGACCATAAAACTGATAAACCTCTAGCCAGACTGAGCAGGAAAAAAAAAAAAAAAGATGCAAATTACTCATATCAGGAATGAGAGTTAGTATCTCTATGGATTTTATAGCTATTTAAAGGGCAGTAAAGAAGAACTTTAGCCAATAAATTTTACAACTTGGATTAAATAGCCAAATTTCTTGAAAGATAAAACTGAGTTTGTAGTTAAAAACCTTCCCACAAAGAAAACTCAAGGCCTGGAGGGTTTCATGGGGAAATTTTACCAAACATTTAAGAAAGAAAAATAATGTCAATTCTACACAAACTTTTCCAGAAAAATGAAGAGAATAAAATATTTTTCAACTCAATCTATGACACAGCTTTACACCAATACCAAAAGCAGACAAAGACATTATAAGAAAATAAAACTATAAACCAATATTCATCATACATAGATGAAAAAATTCTTAACAAAATTTTAGCAAGTCAAATCTAGCAGTATATAAAAAAGGTGATGCATCATGGCCAAGTGGTGTTTATCTCAGGAATGCAATGTTGATTTAGCATTCAAAAATTGAACAATGGAATATACCAATTTAATAATTTAAATTTAAAAATTCAAAAATGAGGCCCAGTCCAGTGGCTGTAATCCTAGCACTCTGGGAGGCTGAGGTGGGAGGATAGCTTAAGATCAGGAATTTGAGACTAGCTGGAGTAATAGCAAGACTCCATCTCTACTAAAAATAGAAAAATTTAGAAAATTTGCCAGGTGCAGTGGTGGGTACCTGTACTCCCAGCTACCTGGAAGGCTGAGGCAGGAGGATCACTTGAGCTCAGGAGTTTGAGGTTGCAGTGAGCTATGATGACATCACTGCATTCTAGCTAGGGTAACAGAGCAAGACTCTGTCTTAAAAAAAAAAAAATTAAAAATGAAATGATCATCTCAATAGATGTAAAACAAAACAAACCCAAAACATTTTGACAAAATTCAACTCCATTCCTTTTCTGAGCATCCAGCAAAGCAAGAATAAAAGTAAATGTCTTAACAATAATGAGCATCTATGAAAGACATATAGCTAACATCACATTTAATTATAACAGGCTGAATGGTTTTCTCCTAAATTTAAGAACTATTCAACATTCTATTGGAGGGTTAAGTAGCATAGTATGGCAAAGAAAAGGGGGAAAAAAAAAACAGCCTCCACATAAAAGAGGAAGAAGAAAAATTGTCTTTATTTGGGCATGGCATGATTGCATACGTAGAAAATCCTGTAAAATAAAAAAGATGGTACTAGAACTAATACGTTAATTTAACAGAGTTGCAGGATAAAAGATCAAGATATAAATTCAATTACATTTCTATATGCTAGCAATGAACAATCAGAAATTGAAATAAAAGATACTATTTGTGATAGCATCAAAACATGAAATACTACACATAAATATGACAAAAGTCATTCAAGTCCTGTACTCCAAAAGCTACCAAACAGTCCTTAGAGAAATTAGGGGAGAAATTAAGGAGTTTACAAATAACTGGAAAGATAAACTGTGTTTGTGGATAGAAAGTTTCACTATTGTAAGATTCTCTCCAAATGATCTATAAATCCAATCCAAATCCCAACAGGCTTTTTTCATAGAAATTGACAAGTTGGTTCTTAAATTCATATGGAAATGTAAAGGACATAGAATAAACATAACAACTTTGAAAAACAAGAACAATGTTGAAGGATTTATTATAAAGCTACAGTAATCAAGACAGTGTGGCATTGGCATAAAGATAAACAAGTAAATCCGTGAAACAGAGTAGAGTAGAGAAACAGACACACTTACATGTATGTCAATTGATTTTTGACAAAGGTTCAAAGACAACGAATGCAGTGGCTACAGAATATTCTTTTCAACAAGTGGTGACCTAAACATAAAACCTAAAAAGAAAAACAATAAGAAAACATAGAAAGACATCTTTTGACCTTGGGTTAGGGAAAGATTTCTTAGACATGACACCAACAGCCTGATTCATAAAAGAAAAAGAAAGGGACAAATTGGATTTAATCAAAATTAAGCACTACTGCTCTCCAAATGTTACCATTAAGAGGATGAAAATACAAGCCACAGATAGAGAATAAGTATTTGTAAATCACGTATCTGATAAAGGACTTATATCCAGAATATATAAGAAAATTCAAAACTCAATTATAAGAAAACAACCCTCTCCACCATGGTTAAAGATTTAAATAGAAATTTTGCCATAGTAGATATGTTGATGACCAATAAATCTGTGAAAAAAATGCTCAAGGGAAATGCAAACTAAAACATAAGAGAAATGCAAATTAAAATCACGAGATGCCATTGTATGTCTGTTGGAATGTCTAAACTAAAAATTACTGATCATACCAAGTGTTGGCAAGGATATGTAGCAGCTGGAACTCTCATATACTGCTGGTGGGAATGTAAAATGGTAAAACGCTTTTTAAAACAGTCTGGCTGTTTCTTTAAAAATAAAGCATACCAGATGACCCATCTATTAGGTATATACCCAAGAGAAATGCAAGTACGTGTCTATGTAAAAACTTGCCCAAGAATGTTTGTGACAGCTTTATTTGTAATTGCCAAAAACTCCAAGCAACTCACATGTCCATCAACAGGTGGATGGATAAACAAATTGTGGTATATTCATACAATGGAATATTACCCAGCAATAAAAATAAACTATTGATATACACAACATGGATGGATCTCAAAATAATTATGCTGAGTGGAAGAAGCCAGAGAAAAAAGAGGACACACTGTTTTTCCATTTATTAAAAAATATAGAAAATGCAAACTAACTTCTAATGATAGAAAACAGATCAGTGGTTGCCTGGAATGGAGTGAAGGAGGGGACGGGCAGGAGAGTGGGATCACCAGGGTGAGGAGGCGTGAGGAGAGTTGGTAGTGACGGATGTGTTCACTATCTTGATTGTGCTGATGGTTTCATGGATGTATTTTTATGTCAAACTTTCATGTTATGCACTTTAAATACATAGTTTATTGTATGTCAGTTATACCTCAATGAAGCTGTTAGGAAATAACAAAATCATAATAAAGCAAAATAGATTAAATTGTATATCTGGATTTAAATATTCATAGTTCTATAAATTCACTAAAATAAGAGGGATGCTCAGGGTTTTGTAGGGGGCTGAAAAACTAATAGCACATAATCAATAGGTTTTCTATCCTTATAGTATATTATGCTAACGATCTGACAGGCAGTGATGCATTTACAACAGAAGGTCCCTTCCAAACTCAAAGACACGTGTGGATTCAGCAGGTCTAGGTTGAATGAAACCAGGAATCTGCATTTTTAACAAGTCCTTCAGGTGATTCTGATGCAGGTGAGTCATAGACCACACTAGAGAAATACTGGCCCCAAATCGTGACAATACCAAAACCTCCTCTGTCACTCTGCTCAGTCTTGGCTTGTGTTTGGTTCTCTTGGTTGAGGTTCATAGTTTACCTGGCTTAACCCCGTAGTATCTTTTGACTGGATAATCCTTAGTTGCCCAACGTTGGACAGAATTAATGCTCAGAAATTAATTTCTGTTACAACATTGGATCTGAGAATAACCCCAGTCATGTAATTGCAGCCCCAAGAAGAACCTCTGAGTCACCTAGTTCCAGGCCCCACCCTCCCTAAGGAACATACATCCCCTACGACCTTTTCAGACCAGTGAAGGCTGTGATGTGGGAGCCTCCGAGCAGGGAGGCTCTTGTGACTTGCTCACCTACTGGCTCTGGTGCCAGCCACTCTTAGCCAGGAAGTTCTTCTTGGCGTTTCACAGTCTTCCTCTTGTAGCTGCCCTTCAGGGCTGTGACTTTTCAGTTGCTTAATGATCAAGTCACTCCTCTACCTAAAGCCTTCTGGAAGCTTTCCATGGCTGGCAAGGAAAACCCAAACTCCTGCCCATGGCTCTGCACGATCTCCACCCTGACTGCCCCCGACACTGCACCTCCTCCGCACACCGGGCTCCTAGCACTCAAACACACTGAGGGCTCCTTTCTCACCTCAGGCCTCTCTCATGGTTTTCCTTCTTGATAAAAGCGATCTTTGGCTCCTGCCTGGTTGGCTCTCTTACCCTTTACACCTTGTCAAGATGTCACGTCCTCAGAGAGACATTCCCTGAGTGCCCTTTCTGGAGGTGGCTCTCTCTTCAGCTGTTCTTTGTCCCAGTATCTCGTAACAAGTTGTAATTATTTTGTTCAACTTTCTGAGTTCTCCTCAACTAGAACGTAAGCTCTGTAAGGGTAGATCATGTCTGTCTTGCCCACGATGGCTGACTGAATAAGGGAATGACTCCTCCAAGATCCCCTAATTTCTACAGATGCTACGTCAATGTGCTCAACAGAGCTCTTACAGCTATCACTCCTGTTTCATTTTTCCTAGATTTTTCCTTCATATCCAGCTCTTTTATGATCTCTACCCTCTTTCCTCTCTATCTCCATGACTCTCCTCAACTGTTGTTTCATTTTTCTTCCCCTTCTTCCTCTACTTGTCTTCATTTAAGATGATCCTCTAGAGCAAGGGATGTTCATTTCTCGTCGCTTGGGACCTAGCCCAGTGGTGACTGGCTATATTAAGACCTGCATATAAATTTAGCATATTCTCCCGGTCAATTGAATATATATGTTTTTTATCATTGGGAAGTATCCCTCTTTATTTCAATGAATGATTTTAGCCTTAAATTCTATTTGTTTAATATGAACTTAGCTTTGCCAACCCTATTGTGGTTAGTATTTGCACAGTATATCTTTTTCCGTATTTTCTTTTCAGTCTTTTTGTGTGATTATATTCAATGAGTGTCACTTTTGGGCAGCATCCATTTTTGCGCTTTGAGTTTTCATCCAGTCTGATAATCTTTTTCTTTTAATTGCTCATTTAAAAAATGTATTTATGGATATATTTGGGTTTAAATCTACACACTTACTGTTTGCTTTCTGTTTGTCTCACCTGTGGTATTTCCATTTTCCTCTCCTTTTTTGCTTTCTTTTGGATTTATTATTTCTTGATTTAATTTTCTATCTCTATTAGCTTGCTAGTTATATTTTTTGTGATTGCTGTAGATACATTTTTGGTGGAAATTATAGTGGTTACTCAAAAAATTTACATGTATATCCTTAATATAACAAGTATAAAATAAATGAGAACTTTCATCACTTACTAGATAAAGCAAGGGCCCTAGAACACTTCATCTTTGCCCCTTTTCAATTTATATGCTGCTATGACCATAAATTTTCATTGATGGATATTTTAAATGTTATAAGACAATGTTATTACTTTATATAGTAACTATTCACTTAGCTTACCCACTTGTTTATCTTTTTTGTTGTTCTTCATGTCTTATTGCATCTTTAAGCTTCCATCTGGAATCATTTTCCTTTTGCTTATAAACTTTTCCTTTAATTCAGGTCTGCTGACAAATTCTCTCAGTTTTTGTTGTATGAAAAGTATCTTGATTTCACTGATATTTTTTGAAGCACTTATTTTTTGAAGCACATTTTAGCTGGGTATAGGATTGTAGGATGACATTTATCTTTTCAGCACTTTTAAGATACTGTTACATTATTGTTAGGTTTGTGCTATCTCTGATGGAAAGTGAGATATGAGCTGTATTGTTTCTATAATTTTTCTTTTTTGATTTTAAAGCAAATCAATCTTTTTTGTTAATCATCAGTTTTTTTCTGATGTGTAGGTAAGATTAAAAAAAATGTATCTTGCTTGTGATTCATAGTAAGTGCTTCTTGAATTTGTGCCTATTTGTCTTTTATCAGTTTTGGAAAATGCTCTTAGGTCAAAAATTAAATTAAAAATGTTCTTCTTCCACTTTTCTCTCTTATTCTATGAAAACAGTGATATTACTTAGACCTTTTCTTCCCATGCAATAAGTCTTGATTTATCTCATATGTTCTTTTCTGTATTTTCTGTCATTTTATCTTATAGTGGTTTGTTCTGGACATTTTCTTTTACCTATTTTTTCATTCGCCAATTAATATTTCAGTTGTGTTCAATCTGTTCTTAAAACCATTCATTGATTTTTAAATTACAGTTAAAGTATATTTTAGTTTTAGAATTTTTATTTGCTTCTTTTTAAAATAGTTTCCAGTTGATTGTTGTAATTTTCCATTTGATTTTGAATTCCTTGAATATGTTGGCATGTTTTGAAGTCTGTGCCTGATAACTCTGTTGTCTGGGTCCTCCTCTGTGCCTGGTTACTTTTGATTGAGCACTGGGTATTCTATATTTTAAAAATTAGAGATAATTTAAAGCTTAGCATAAAGTTATCTTCCTCTAGAGAGTATTTAATTTATATCTTACTGGAATTTAGGTTTCCTTAGAAATTCAAGATCACCTCAATATAATCAGGAATGGGTGGTTCAAACCTGAATTTTAGCCCCAGTGAGGACTGGTCTGCTTTTGATTCAACCTTGCTCCTAAGTTAAATTTATATCCCTTTCACATCCCAACCCAAAGCTCGGGAGTTTATCAACCCCTGTATCTTGGTGAGTCTTGAATACAATTTTTTTCCTTATTGACAAGATAGTCTGTCAAAAGGTCTTTTAAGTTTTATACCTCTCAGCCACCTCTACTGGAGTTGGCTGAACCCCTAGATTCTGGGGAAAAAGTATCCTAAAATGTAGACTTTCTCTTTTTATCTTCTCAGTCTTGGTCCTGAAATTCTTTCCTACATAGGAACATCTCCAATGCCAGAAAATATTTTTGTACTGCCCAGCTTTTCTGGTTGTCCAGTGCGCAGCTTTTCTGGAAGTTCCATCGAAGTTACCTAGTGTGCCAACGCAAGCAGGCACTGCTCTTACGTTGCTGTGTAATCCTGGACAGATCATTTCTCATCTCTGGACAGTTTCCCGTCTGTATGAGAAAGAGATTGGACTAGAAGACCTCTCCAAACCATCTTTCAGCCAGTGTCAGCATATTCTTATCTGTAGGCTGAATGTATTGGCCATGTATGTTAGACTGTTAGTTCTTATAGGGAAGGTTTAGTTATTCCTACACACCATTGGCTTCCTGCCCCATCTGGTTAAGGTAATTAGTAAGGCTTTGGAAGGATGGTGATGAGCACACTTGTTACTTTTGGGAGATGAAGAACATGTACTGTAACACTAGAGTACAGCTAGCTTATAATAAATACCCTACGAACCATACTGGTGTGAAATGTAGGCAGAGATGTTTCATTTTTTTCTCAACCCAGAAATAGGAAGGATTTCCCAGGGCTATTTATCACAGTCAGTAGGAAGATAAATAAAGAACAGGGATGTTGTTAATTTACTCAAACTCCAAACTCAAAGTCCCTTTGATGGAGCAGAAGCACTGGGAGAGCCCCACGTGAGGTTTCTGGTGGACCATCTGGAGGATCTGCCACTCATATCATGGTGCATGAGCTCACACACACGCACATGCACACACACACACCCCCCAAACACATGTGGCTAATGATGACCACATTATTAATGGACACATCTGGTGGAAAGAGCCTCCAATAGGAATTTCAGAGCACTATCACTTTCATTCTGAAGGACTAATTTAGTCATTTTGCCTCTGGTTCTTCATTTTGAAGAGTGCTTAGAACGTTGATGGTTTATAATGTATTTGGGGAAGTTCCAGCTCCAAGAGAAAAGTTCTGGTAGTACTTTATCGACTCCCTTTGGGTTAAGAGCACAGACTCTGGGGCCAAGTTGTATGGGTCCAAATCCTGGCTCTTCCACATACTAGCTGTTAAACTTTGGACAAATTGTTAAATTTCTTGTGCCTCAGTTCCCTCATTTTTAAAATGAGGACAATGGCTGGGTGCAGTGGCACAAGCCTGCAATCCCAGCAACTTGGGAGGGTGAGGTGAGAGGATTGCATAAGCCCAGAGGTGAGAGATGAGAGGATTGCATGGCCCACTGAGGCTGCAGTGAGCCATGATTATGTCACTGCATTCTAGCCTGGGTGATAGAGCAAGACCCTGTCTCAAAAAATAAAATAAAATAAGGACAATAAATAGTAACTGCCTCATAGGGTTGTGAAGATGAAGTGAGTTAATGCATGCAGAGTTATGTTGAAGAGTGAGCTGTTGGTTGGCCTGACTCGTCTGCTAACCCTCTGTACTTGTATCTCTATCTTCTATCCTGCAGATTACAGGACGTGAGCCATGGAGGCAGAGAGGCAAGAAGTGCAGGGGAGTGGGCAGAGCCCTGGACGCAGGGTAAGGAGACCTGCTGTTGTGTTAGACTGATCATTGCATTCACTCCCCAGAGTGCCAAACCTCAGTTCAGTCTTCTAACCTTTGCTGTAAAATAGGACAATGACACTCCCACCTACCTCACAGTGTGGATTTCAAATAAAGTAATGCACGTAGAAATCTTTTGCAAAAGCACCAAGTGCTATATACATGTGAGGCACTGGTCACTAAAGGTGACAAAGACCCAGGACCCCATGGGGAAAAGTGACATGGAGAGGCCACAGGAGAAGTGGGGGTGAGGGCATGAGGTTCTGCTTTCTACTTTAGTTTTGGGGCTTGTTCTGTTTCTGCGTGACTCTGCTCCTCAGTACTCCCCAGTGCATGAACTAGCCTCTGGGCTGTCCCTGGTGGGACCAGCCTGTTCGTTTGTTTCCTTTCTATGGCCCCTTAGGATCAGCCTTGTATTCCATTTCTCTTCACCCAGGGTCTTGTCCTAGAAACTCTGAACTTGGTATCTGGCAATCTGACATTTGGCCCAGCAGGGAGATCCAGGCCCTTGCTCCCAGGAGTCAGTAGGGGATAAAAAAACCCCTCTGGAGTGATGATGTGGGGCAATAACCTGGCATGGAGTGAACCAGGGGTTGGGGGTCAGGCTTGGCATGCTTAGGCAATGATTAGAGCCCAGAGGTGGGCACAGGTAAAAATCAGAGTAAATACTGTATTAGTTTCCTGTGGCTGCTATAACAAATTAGCAATAACAGACCTTATTCCCTTACAGTTCTAGAGGCCAGAGGTCTGAAATTAGTATCACTGGGCCCAAATCAGGCTGGCCTGGGGGCCACACTCCCTTTGGAGAGTCTAGGGAAGAATCTGTTCCTTTCCTCTTCCAGTTTCTGGTGGCTGTGGGCATTTCGTGGCTGGTGGCTGCACCATGTCATTCTCTGCCTTATGGTCATGTTGCTTGCTCCTTTTCTTCCTCCTCTTTCTTATAAGAACACATGGTGGCATTTGGGATCCACCCGTATAATCCAGGATAGTGTCCTCATCTCAAGATCCTTAACTTGATCATGTCTGCAAAGACTCTTTCTCCAAATAAGATAATATTCAGAGATTGCTGGGATTGGGATGTGGACATCTTTTGAGGTCCATGTTTCAGGCTACCACAAATGACAAGGCAGGAAATAGGCAAGCAAGGACAAGCCCACACAGGGGGATGCCCAGAATGAAGGCAATAGGAGTCAGGGGACTTGCCTGGTGGGGCAGAGGAAATTTGACAAAGTTAGAAAGGAGACATATCTAAAGGGTGTGTCACAAAGAGACTTTGATAACTATCTGACCTACAGTAGACACTGAATGAAATAATGAGATTCACTGAACACCTTCTAAGAGCCAGGTACTGTTGCAGGGGCTGGAAAGGAAGCAGCATGGAGTTTGCATTGATTCAGTGAATGAGTAAATGAATGAATAACTGAGGGCATTCTTTCCCCAGCAGGGAAGGTCTCTCTTCCTTGTTAGGTCAGGTATCAGGCTATCAGAGGGGCTGATTGAGGATGTGTGGTTAGAATCAGAGGGCCTGCAGAGGGAGGAAGGCCTGCCCTCACCCCACATGAGGACAAGTGGGGAACCGGGAATGCTTACTTAACCCAAAGGTGATAGGTGCTCAGCCTGGCTGCACACTGGTCATCTGGGAAGCTTTTAACAAATGCCCGGGCCCCACCCCCAGAGACTCTGATTCCATTGGCCAGGGTGTGCCTGGGCATCTACATATTTTAAACTCCCCAGGTGATTCTACTGTGCAGTCAGGGATGAAAACCAGAGTTAAGTTCTTTTTGGGCTAATTGGCTTATGAATTGGAGTCACATGGATCTGGCTACAAAGTAAGGATCTGTGAGTTACTTTTAAGCTGCATGACCAGGGGCATATTATTTAACTTCTCTGAGTCTTCATTTACTCATCTGTAAAATAGGGATAATAATACTTACCTTATAAATCTCTGTGAGGATTAGATAATGCTTGGAACGTGTTGACTGTAGTATCTGGCATGTGGCAAATACTAGATAAATCCTTATGACCCTCACTGAAGTAGAGATTATTGTGTCCCTTTATAGATTTGGGAACTGAAGCTTAGCAACATGGGGCTAACTTATTCAAAGCCACATTTTATTCTATGCTACTTTGTTAGTAAATAGTCTGATATAAGATTAAGCCTAAGACCTCTTTTCATGACCTAATTCTATGTAGTGTTTTTGACAAGGGGTGGTCAAGTCCAACCACTCCACTCTTTGCAGGAGCTGGCCCCATGCACATCTGACAAGACTCTGAACAGCTAGGAACTTGGGATGGGAGAGAAGTCCATCCCACCCTCCCTCGTAGGGCCATCTCTCACGCTGCGATAAGTGGGTGTAAGATTGCTGTAAGGAGGTACAGTAGCCTGAACAATGGCCTTCTCCAAAGATACCAGGTCCTCATTCCTGGAACCTGTGACTGTTACCTCATATGCAAAGTCTTTGCAGATGGGGTTACATTAAGGATTTTGAGATGAGGA
>CAUYRT010059918.1:0-83075 GCA_963574885.1 Lepilemur ruficaudatus
CCCTAGCTGTGGCATCAGCTACAGCATTCAAAGCTAGGGGAAAGGAATTCCTCAAAAATTGATTCATGTGATTAACTGTACACCTTGGTAAATTCACTGAAAATCATTTAATTATACACTCAAAATGGAGTGTTGGTTGTACGTAGATACAGTTGGAGCACTACGTATGTACTCTAAGGACTACTTTGATGGAGTAGATTTTTAAATGTAACAAGATAAGTCAACTTGAGTGGTAATATATTTTGGGAAATCAGCTCACTATAAATTGTGACTGTAAACATTATACTGTAAATGCTTTGTAGTTTTTCCCCCAATAAAAAACAAAAACAAAAAAAAAAAAAAAAAAAAAGCTAGGGAGGCCATGCTGTGGTGTTGGTTTCAGCATTCAAGGTCTAGGGTGGCCCTGGCTGTGGCAAAGGCTGTAGCATCAGAACTTTTGTAGTGATGAAAATGTTTGTTATCTTGATAGAGTGTGTGAGTTTCACAGGTGTATACATTTGTGCATGAGCATGCACTAACACACATACACACACGTTCATGTATCTGGCAGCCTAGTTTGAAACTAGCTCAGTCTGGTAACTGTCTTGAGAGTTCATCTCAAGGTTAGACCTCACAGTGTGCTTCAGTGCACACGCAGCTCTGCGGGAATCCGGGTGGGAGGATTCCCTGGCATTATTGCTGCTACATTTTAAATGGACAAGTTCTATTTTCAGAAGGAACTGGAAGGCACAGATTGAAGGCTGTTATATATTTCAAAGTCACGAGGGTTTCCTGTGCACCTCACAGAGGCAGAGCTCTGCTCTTTAGCCCAGTGAAACCTTTTAGCCACTCTTGGGTTTGCTGACTATTAGTGAACTACTAAATACTGCAAAGTGGGTTGGGGAGGGGGAGTGGTATCCCCTCATTGGCAGAACATTAAAATAATGGAAATTTTTAATCTCTCTGGAAGCGTTTCAATGTGATCAGAAAGGGGAAAATACATTGGGCAACCTCCCAAATTTCCTACCATCTCTAAATGAATTCCCTACAAAGGTACAGTCCCATAAAACTCTACAAATAAGCCTAAGGTAATTGCTTATTTGGTGAAGGTTTTTTTGTGCCTTAAACACACACATTTTTAAAAATCTTGTATTTTTATATGCCCTACCCACACCACCTTCTGTGTGGACTGCTGCTCCCAGGCCTTGGGACTGGGGCTGCCTAACACCACTTCCCTTCACCCCAGTTGGACTGGTACACACGCACATGGTGTGGGGCGCCATTCATGGGATGGGGAAAGTCCGAGGCTAGGCTGAGGCATGAGGAGGTGGGTTGCATTTCTGGCTATAGGACACATTCAGTTTACAGCTGAACCAAACCATCCCCCTTGACTGCTGCCCACTACCCTCCTCATCTGCCCTGGGACTCCTGTGTGATTGTATGAGATTGCAATCTGGCAAGAAAGCAGAGCTCTGGCTGTGGAAGGTAACTGACATATGGCAAGGGAGTGGGGGTGGGAAAGAATAAGACATGCTGATAAAATAGTACCACTGGCTTCTCTCCACATGAATTGTATCAGCAACCAGGATGATGTTCTCAGGTCTAGTTTTCTACCTTCTACCTGAGTTCATTAAACAAAAAGTTGAGCATGCCACTCAGGGTCATATAAATGCTTCCATCAGCAGAAGACCAAGGATCCCCATGCCTTTAACATGCTTTTCCATCTTAAATAAACAACATGGGAACAAAGTGGTTTGACTTTAGCTCTCATGAACATATGTCTTTGTCTTCAACTGAAAAGCTGGTACAAATAGTCTAAAGCAAACAGAATTGTTAAAAAAAAAAAAAAAGCAGTTCCTATTGGCATTCACACTGGAAAAATCCCCACAGGTCCTCCTAATAACAAGACATCTGTGTGCCAGGGTCAGCTGGTACCCAGCTGGTGATGGTGCTGGCAGTGCCGACAGTGGCTGGCTGTCTGGCTCAGCGGGGCATCTCTCTCTTCTCTGTCCCTAAGTCAGAGTGAATTCATCTTCTCTGAAAGAAGATGAGTTCTCCATAGTTCAAGTTCTGCTCATCCTTCAAAAGAAGGGGAACAGGCAGGTTGCCCAGTGAAGGCTTCTTAAAGGAAAAAAGGAAAAAAGAAGAATCAGAAAAGCAAGATAAACATTTTTTTTCATAGCCCAAAAGGTGAAACCTAAAATTCATGGGGAAAGAAAAAATAAAATGGAAACAATGGCAATGTAAGTTGTTAATCATGGATAGTGAGGAAAACACAGGGACTTATCTCCACTGCTTTTCTGCACATTTAAAATTATTTCAGAGCAAGATTGCAGAATAGAAAGTTCCAGAGCTCATCCCCTCACAGAAACATTGATTTGAACAACTACTCAAGTATCTAGATGAAGCAAACAAATAAGAAAAGACACAGTGAAGAGGGTAGAAAGGACAGTTTCACATTATCTGAGCCACTCCTCCCCCAACCCCGCCCAGTGTTGAAAGAGATATTTTCACTGAGATATTTTTCAATGAAGTGGTGCACATCCAACTTCACACAGACCCCAGCACCAGACCTGCCCCAGGGAACCCAGACATTAGGTCAGTTCCCACAGACCCAGACTCTAGGTCATCCTCCAAAGACCCAGGTTCCAGGCCCACTTCAGCACTAGGCCAGCCCCTGTGACCCCTGAAGACCCACTCTTGAAAACACTCTTAAACAGCCAGTGAGTCAAATAGGAATTCAAAAAGAACATTAAAAGCAAATCTTGAGATAAATGAAAACAGAAGCACAACATACCAAAACTTATAAGATGCAGCAAAAGCAGTCCTAAGAGGAAAGTTTATAGTAATCTACATTAAGAACATCTACATTAAGAAACATCAATATCTACATTAAGAAAAAAGAAAGATCTCAAATAAACAACTTAATGTTACACCACAAGGAACTAGAAAAAGCAGGACAAACTAAGCCCAAAGTTAGCAGAAGGAAGGAAATAATAAAGATTAGAGCAGAAATAAATGAAATAGAGACTAGAAAAACAACGGAAAAGAGTTGGTTTTATGAAAAGATAAACAAAATTGACAAACTTTTAACTAGACTAAGAAAAAAGGAGACTCCAATAAATAAAATTATAAATGAAAGAGGAGACATTTCAACTGATACCATAGAAATACAAAGGACCATATGACACTACTCTGAACAATTATATGTCGACCAATTGGATGACCTAGAAGAAACAGATAATTTCCTAGAAACATAAAACCTACCAATACTGAATCTTTAAAAAAATAAAAAAATCTGAACAGAATGTTAATAAGTAAGGAGATTGAATCAGTAAGCAAAACTCTCCCAATATAAAAAAAAAAAGCTCAGAACCTGATAACTTCACCTGTCAAAAGAATAATGAATGTCAATCCTTATCAAACGTCTAAAAAATTGAAGAGGAGGGCATACTTCCAATCCCATTTTATAAGGCCAGCATTACACTGATACCAAAGTCAGACGAGGACACCACAAGAAAACAAAATTACCCAGGCCAATATCCCTGATGAAAATAGGTGCAAAAATTCTCAGAAAAAAAGCACACCAAATTCAACAGCACATTAGAAGGATCATACACCATGATCATGTGGGATTTATCGCGACATGCAAGGATGGCTCAATATACACAAATCAATAAATGCATTTAATCATATTATGGAATGAAGGGTAAAAATCATATCATCTTCTTAATAGATACAGAAAAAACATTTGACAAAATTTAATTCTTAACAAATTAAGCAGAGAAATAATATACCTCAACATAAAAAAGACTGTATATGACAAGATAACAGCTAACATCACATTCAATAACAAAAGTTGAAAGCTTTTCCTCTAAGTTCAGGAACAAGAAAAGGGTGCCCATTCTTATCACTTCTGTTCAACAGAGTGCTCTAGCCAGAGCAATTCAGCAAGAAAGAGAAACAAAGTATTCAAATTGGAAAGGAAGAAGTAAAATTATCTGTGTTTGAAGATGACACGATCTCATATATGGAAAACCCCAAAGACCTAAAGACTCCAACAAAAAACTTTTAAAACTAATAAATGAATTCAGTAGAGTTGCAGGATATAAAATCAACATTCAAAAATCAGTTGCATTTTTTCCCCAAGATGGCAGACTAGGGGTTTTCCAGTGTACTTCATCCACTTAGAAAAGCTACAATAGTGTATAGATAATCACACTTTGAATACTTATTCAAGAAGGAATGTGGGAGTTCAGCAGAAAAGCAAAAGGAAACTCCAGAGCCTAGGAAGGAGAAGGAATGCAGGCATCCCATGTGGTTGGGACTGGTGGAAAACTGGGAGTGAATCCCCAATATGGGAGAAGTGAGTGAGTGTCTTTCTGTTGTCTACTTTCCCACTGGAGAAGCATGCAATCCAGGCCATGGGAGAGCACCTTGACCCTCCCAAGCTCTTGACTTAACTTGGGGAACAGCAGGGAGACTGTGAGAAGGAGTTACTCTGAGAAGTATCCCATGCACTCCTCCAGACCTGCGCACCCTTAATAGGATACCATTCTCAATCCTAGCTCATAGCAAGCAGCATGGGGGCTTGGGAGATAGCAGTAATGGTAGCCTTTGACATCACAGAGACTCAGGCTGGGGCTTGGAGAACTGGGGTTCAAGTGGGGGAGAAGCTCCTACAACAGGAACTGAGGAAGGAATGTAGCGTGGGCTCCAACCATGACACTGAAACCAGGGCCCCCCCCTCCTTGGCACTACAGTAGGAAGAGTTGCCAGGAAGGTGCAGTATTGACCCAGGTAGTGACTCCTGTGTCCTGGAGCTGCATCATGGATTAGACAAACTGCAGTGATTAACTGAATGTTTTGAATGGCTGCCACAGTTGGGATGGAAGAATGAGCCCCACAGGAACTAGGTCATGAGAGAAAATAAGCCCCACTCCTTCCCCATGCTGAGACCTCAGGGCAGCATCAGTTGTCCTTATCCAGACATTTTGCTAGGGGCCTGAGAACTGCCCCACCACTCCTGTTGGGGCCAGGGCTTGTACCCGCCATTGGGGGGGGCTTGAATGCAGGCTTGCCTGGTTCAGCTTCACCAAACTTCACCCACCCCTCCTAAGTGAAGGCCCCTGGGCATTCCATTGCCCAATCCACCACCTGGGACACCTCACCTAAGAATTTCTCCTGGTTAACAGAGGGTGGGCATAAACCATACTATTACCACTGCAGCTGGATCTTACCTGCAAGTACCACCTACTGGCCTGGAGGTTGGCCCCCATAGCCCATTACAATGACTGCTGACATAAGAGCACAGCGCTTGAGAATGAGAAAAGCTTCTTGTGACCACTGCTACCCCTGTCACCCACGCCACCTGCTCGGGAGGTTGTGAGACTGCTTATCCACCTGGTACACCACTAGTACAACTGGAATTCAAGAAATCCACCAAATTAAGGCTATTTATGGCCAAGGAAATAATATAAAGTCTTAATCACTGCATGACCCAGAAGCAAAGCCAAATGACCTTGCACAAAATACATCATAGACACATTTTCAAGAAAAAAAGTCCCCCCTCCAATGAAAGTAAATTCAATAATAAGGAGTAACTGTTCCCCCAATGCACAGAAATCAGTCTAAAGATACAGGAATCACAGAAAAAGAAGTTATTATGACAGCCTCAAAGGAACATAATAATTATCTAGTAAAAATAGATCCTAACCAAAAAGATATCCTCAAATGCCAGGTAAAGAATGCAAAATATTGATTTAAATAAGCTCAACGAGATGTAAGAGAAATATGAAAACCAGTACAAAGAAATCAGAAAATCAATTCAAGATATGAATGAGAAATTTACCAAGAGATAGATACCTTTAAAAAAATATCAAACAGAACTTCTGGAACTAAAAAATTCATTGAAGAAATTACAAAACACATCTGAAAGCTTCACCAATAAATTAGACCAAGAAAGAATCTCAGAACTTGAAGACGGGTCTTTTGAAATAATCCATTCAGACAAATATAAACAAAAAAAGAATGAACAAAGCCTTCGAGAAATATGGAACTAGATAAAGCAATCAAACTTACAAAGTATCAGTATTCCTGAGGGAGAAGAAAAAGCAAACATGTTGGAAAACATATTTAAGGAAATAATTGATGAAAATTTCCTAAGTCTAGCAAGAGATTTAGATATCCAGGTACAGGAGGCCCTATGATCCCCAGGAAAAGACATTGGTGTAAAGCAGGCATGGGAGGTAAGCTAACACTGGGCTCAAAATTCCACCAGAAGCAAGAGCACAGAGCCAGACATGAAAACAAAACCACACAAGCCCCAGGGAGGAGATGAACAGGAAACAGTGTTTGTTGGTCGTGAATCTGTTGTTCTTGTTGATGGTGATGATGTTGATGATAAAGATAGATAGACAGACAGACAGATATATAGATAATATCTACTGAATATATACTACATTCTTGGTAATGCTCTATGTGCTTTTTCTATTTTATCTTAATTAGTCCATCCAAGAAATAAAAACGCAATGCAAATTATTGCAATTTTACAAATGAATGCATGGAGGCTGAGAACAGTTATTTTCTTGGTTTAATAACATACAAGTTCTCAACCCAGTTTGCACAGGCACTGCCAAAACACAAGCAGCAAATTATCTGCCCACCTCGTCCTTTCCTGGTGCTAAAGCCCTGCCATCCTCCACAAGCCAGCATGTAGCCCTAGCATGATGTGCTTTGACGTCAGCTGGCATTCTCCTTGAATCCTAAAATGTCCATTTTTCCCTCTGAACATTAAATCCCTAATGAACTAACCCTCACCACAGTAGGATTTTCTCACATACATTCTTTAATTTATCATCAAAATTACCCCATTGGGATGGGAAGTGGACCAGGCCTGAGAACTTAAGTGTGCTGGCTCCCAGCCACCTCTTCTCTCCCTCTGTCCCCAACATCCCTAAATATTATATACAGAACCCATAATGACTTACTCTAGCTGATTAGCAATATTCTTAAGTAATCCATCAGTCTTTTCTGAAGGAGAAAGTCCTGACCAATCTGGAATCTAAGAAACTAAAAGACCCAAGAAATCTCTAAAAGTTGAAATTACCACCAAGCATTCAGTAGCCAATGAGAGGGGGATACTATCTAATTCCACCACAGGGGGCCTAATCTGACAATTAGCATGAATCTCTGAATTAGAATTAGTATCATTTAGCAGCCAACGAGAATGGGTCACCAATCAGCCCTTATACATAGGCTACTTCATGGGAGGAGATGGTGGAGTGTCACTCCAGTTCTACCTCCAACTAGCTAAGTGACTTGAAGCCTCAGTTTCCTCAACCATAAAATGAAAAGTTTGCGATTCTAGTTCTAAAAGTCTGTGTTCCTCCTAGAGCTTCTGAAGTTCAAAACTCTGTTGGTACCTGCTTGGTACCAGTAAATAAACATTTATTTGCTCTGTTCTACTGATATTTCTAGCAAACAGTGGTCACAGGTCTCCAAGAAGTTAGCAATTCTATTTTGGGGACTATAATCCCCAGGAGAGGTGTCAAAAACAAAGGACAAATCATCAACAAATAGCCTGAGGGATTTAAAACACATCATAAAACAATTTGTGATGGATTTTATAGGCTTGTCGGGTTTGTGGAATTCTGCCTTGTATGCAGAAGAGCTCAAACGCATCATAAAAAATAAAAAGCCCTTGCCAAACCCATAAATAAACAGCTCTGAGTTCTGATATCCTGTTTTCATGGCGCATTCTTCAATTCCGCTGGCCATAGTGGGTTAATGTTGAAACCTGGATGTCACTTCTTTTGTTTTGAATATTCCCAGAGTCACTAGAGCAGGTCAGCTTCCTAAATAAACACTCAATCATTTGGGAGGTGACAGAGTAGCACCAAGCCCAGTCATGGCATTTCTCTTGTGGACCTACTATATCTCGACTGTTCCTGCTCCCTTCCTGACACAGTCCCAGCCCCACCAGGACAAAATTGTGCCCAGTGGGGTGGTGCTTAACAAGAAAGGCAGAACACCGTGGCAACAGGTGCTGTTGGTACCTGGCCCATATCTCCTCGACACTCACCATTCTTGTGTATGTCAACCCGGTGCCTTCCACCTGCAAGTTGTGAGTCTTTGCCAAGCCAAAGACCTTCTCTGGTCCCAGGAGCCTGCTCTGCCTGGGCACATGGAGGCTGGAAGTGTCAGGGATTTAACACCCTCTGGCAGCAACCGTGAAACAAAAGCAGATGGGAGTGGTGGACAAATACCCCAGGTCTCTCACTTCTTAGGGAAAATAACTGAGGCATCTTCGTTTTTCTCTCAGAGGTCCCAGAGGAATAAAGTCCTAGTTGCCCCAGTAGTGTGCTCAATAGCACACACGCTGTTGGCTTTCTTCCACTCTCTGTCTCATTTCTCTCTCTCAGATCAGTGCTTCCTGGGTTCATTTCTCAAATAAACTCCTGCCTCCTAGGGAGCTCAACCTAAGAATGCCTTTCAATGTGATGCAACGGATAATCACGTTTCTACACAGCCACACATGCAGGCATACACATCTATGTATTTACACAGAACCTTTCCACATAGGGTTTAAAGCAGCCCAGAATTATTTATTGAGTCTCTTATACATACTTAGTGCAGTGGGATCTAAAAAGGAAATTTACAGCCTTGTATTACATTTAGGGTTTTTTTAAAAAGCATTTCTTTCTTTTCTTTTATTACAAAAGTGATTGATGTTTATTGCAAAAAAATCTGTAAATTGTAGCTCAGCAAATATTATAAAATTTACATCATCAATAACCTTACCACCCAGGTTGTACCCTTGCTGATATTTTGGTGAATATCTTTCCAAACAGGAGGATGAATGTGTGTGTACATGTGTGTGTCTGTGTGCACATGTATGCTCACAAAAGGAATCCTAATGACTATGCTGTTTGGAATTCACTTTTTCCGTTTAACAATGTCTTAAGCATCTTGACACATAAATATTCTGTAACAACTGCATTTTAACAATGGAGTAGTGCTCCACTGTACAGTAATGTCATAATTTATTTAATCAATTACCCATCGTTGGACACGTAGGCTAACATTTAATCATCAAAGCACCATCACAGACATCAGTTCTTTTGATCCTCCCAATAAGGTGTTGTTGGAGAAGGCAGGTCAAATAGGAACTGTTTGACAGATGGGCCAACAGGGACCTATCTCATAAAAAAGACAAGATTCAGATATGCAAAGCTTACACTCTGTGGAACTGAACATAAATTGTATTAAAGCTGCCAATTTCTCCTTTGTCCTGCACATGCGTTTAATGAGGCCTCCATTCATGCACCCCAGATGAATGAACATCATACCATGTCACCCTACATAATCTTTTGAGTCACGGTTGATTGAGCCATGATGGACACCTGACCCAAGAAGAGTTCATCCATTGGTGGGCCAGACCTATGCTTCATGTGTCACAGTTCAAAGGGTGATCTGGATCAACCAAAGTCTTCTTGTCTCAAGTACTAGAAGTAAGAGACAGAGACGGAAGTTGTTGGTCAGTTGTGGGCTGCAGATATGTGAGATGGGATGTGTCAGTATGTGCCAGAATAGTCAGGGAATATTCACAGAGGAAGGGAGGTTCCAGACCTCATAAGATGTGCAGGATTTGGATGGTGGTGGTGTGAGGAAGGTGATGAGGGATGATGGAGTAAGCTTGGCAAGTCCTATGGAAGATCCTTATAAATTCCCATATCATGTCCCTTTCTGAAGGAGGGACATTGACAATTGAGGAATGAAAGCCTCAAGGAAGACCAAGAGGAACTTCCACTTCATCACATAATCCCTAAACAGCTGCCACAGAATATGAAGAAACGAAATGCCCAAGGAAGAGCCTGTCAGTACCACCATTGCCTCTCTTGGACTGACAGCTGAGGCCTGGAGGGCACGGGCCTCCCTATGGTTAGGTAAGGAGTAGCTAAGGAAGTGAGGTGGTGGGAGAAAAGAACAGGGGTAATGCATTGTGCATGAGCCATATGGGGACACCTGGAGCTCTGAGTGTGCCCCTACCCCTTGCCTTAGTTTCCTCCTGGGTAGAACAGAGCTGCTGTTATTTCCTTTCAGACATTGGCAGGTCAACTACTTACTTACACATCTACTGCTTACACGTCTACTACTTACACATCAGCCCTGTTAAAACCTCATCCTGGCACCAAAAGAAGACTTCCCAGAATGGCTGAGGAATCAAAGGGACATCAAAGAGGGCATCACCACTTTGTCCTCGGGAACATTAGAAAGCCAAGAACACAGACATTTGTGAGTAGCAGTCATGTCACAAGAATGGAAAATGTCCAGTGTGCGGGCAAAGAAGCTCATAGCACTTGTGAACAGACATTGGTAGGGAAAAAGATGATTTCTTCAAATCTCTTCCATGTGGGTGTTATTAAATATCTAAGAATGTAAAGCATCTCTCCCCAAGAAATTGAAAACGTGCACTTTCATCCACCGCCAATCAATTAATCACAAATTAGATTGGGTATCCTGTCTCAGCTTCGCCACTAGGAGCATATTCCCATGCAACATGACAACAGGACACATTGCAGCGCAAGACTCCCCTCTCAGGGCGGAGGTGGGGCGAGACAGTGGTGAAGATGCCTGCCAAGAAGAACAGCATATTTCAGCCTCTGAGCGCTGTGCGACGCCCTGGTGCAACTGGAAAGAAGCGAATTTAAATGGTTGGGGGAAGCCGATTTGCCATCCTCGCGCTTGCCTGGGGGACTTGCGCGCACCTGCCTGCAGGGGGCAGCATTGGCGAGACCGCGGCCGGCCTGTCTCTCCCCGTCTCCGACTTCCCTCCACCGTCAAGGAGGCGGTGCTGTATTTCACCCCATCCAAGGTCCCTGTGGTCAGGCCCCGTTGACTAGCTTTCATTGCTGTCTCTCCCCCTTTCCCCTTCTGCCCGTCTGCCACGCTTCAGGTGGTCACACTGTTCCTGGGACACATGACTCATTTCTGCCTTTGGGGTGGTGCGCTCACTCCAAGATCTTCACCGCGTCTTGTACAGTCAGTTCTTCTGTAACCGACCTGTGTATGTGTTCCTAAAAGTCACCGTGCCGTAAAACCACAGGCTCACGAGGAAAATGAGGATAGGAGCCCAGCATTCAAAACCGTCAGTGACACATTGTAAAAAAAAAAGGATGAGAACCAAAAAAAAATAACAGCAGAGTTTTACACAGGTTAATGGATAAGAAATAGATAAATATGACAATTAATGTGTCACTTGGCTTTGAACAAGGCCTCAAGTTTGCTTGTGGAAGTGGATGTCGGAGGGGTTGCTGCTTGTGAATTATTGCGAATGGAATAGGAGGAGGTTATCTAAAGTCAAACAAAAGTTATGTCACTAGACGTGCATGGGTGTGTCTCATAACACTCGTGGTGAGCAGAGGCAGCTCGTGGATGTCCGAGGCCCCTGCGTGTGCCTTTCCTGTATTCCTGAGCAGCTCAGTTCAGCTGGGTGCAGTTTTCTGTTTACCTAGAGTGTTTATGGATGAAATCACGCGTAAGCAAATGGGAAACTTGTTTCCTAATATAGCAATCACATTGGAATGAATTCACATTTTCGAAGCAAGCATGAGAGCAGAACTGTAATTTGAGTTTCAGCTGCTACTTCTTCAGCCAGGCCAGAACCTGCAGCCCAGTGAGGTTCTCCTCCACCTCGAGGCTCCAACACACTACCCTGTTTTATTTTCCTTGTAAGAGTTACCGTTGTCTAAAATTATCTTGCATATTTACGTGTTTGAGTTCCCCCCTCATTCGCCTCCAAGCTCCAAGAGGGGAGGGACGTTGTCTCCTTATTCAGCACCTATGTCCCCAGCATTCCTTCTATCATCTGACACAGAGCAAGGGTAAATAATAAATATTTTAAAAATTGATTTGGTTCCTTGTGTTTTCATCACATTTTAGAACTCCTAGGGAAGAAGCGTATAATTAGCAATCCCCCCTCCACCACCCACAAGACCTTCAATAAAGGTCAGTGAGAACATTTTAATTCTTTTCTACCTCCAGATTTGTCCCAGATACCATGCTCCACAGCAAATTACCTCCAAATGTAGAGATCTAGACAATCATATTTTTATGTTCTCCAATTCACGGGTCAGGAAGTTGAACAAGGAAGGCACAGTGGAAATGGCTTGTTTCTGCTCTGTTATATCTGGGCCCTCAGCTGGGAAGACTCAAAGACTGGGAGTGACTCAATAGCAGGGGCTAGAACCACCTAAGGCCAGTTCACTCCCAGGTGTGAACCCTGGTCTGAGCTGATTTAGAAGTTAGGGTTGACAACCAGAGTGCCTAGCTGTGACCACTACATGGCTGGGCTTCCTCATCGCATGGTGGCCTCTGAGTAGTTGACTTCTTATATGGCAGGGTAGGGTTCTAAGCAGCAGTGTTCCAGTGCAAAGGATGTGTCACCCATTGTGAACTAGCTTCAGAACCTACAGAGTCATTTCTACCATACTCTGTCAAACTGTCACAAGATATAGTGCAGTTTCTAAAATGATACCCCAAAGGTGCTCCACCGTAATTCACGGAACCCATGAGTATCCACGGTTATGTTCTGCTCTATGGCATGGTTGCCCATAAGATCAAGAGATTGTCTGGGAGGGCATGATCTAATTACATGAATCCTTCAAAGCAGAGAGCTTTCTGGGGCTGATAGAAGAAGAAAAGGTCACAGAAATTTGAAGAACCAGAGGGTTTCAATGCACTTCTGCTGGCTTGAAGGTGGAAGAAGCCACATGAAAAGGAATTTGGGTGGTTTAGTAGCTGAGAGAAATCCCCAGCTCATAGCCAGTAAGGAAACAGGGACCCCAGTCCTACAACTGCAAAGAAGTCAATCTGTCAACAGCCTGAAGGAGCTTGGAGGCAGCTTTCTCCCTGGAACCTCCAGACAAGAATTCATTTGGGCTGACGTCTTGATTTTTAGCCTTGTAGAGAACCCCCCTGCCAGGCAGGAGTGGACTTCTGACCTATGGAACTAGGAGCTAACAAATGGATATTGTTTTAAGTTGCTGAGTTGGAGGTAATTGGTTACATAGCAACAGAAAATTCACACAGGAGCCCACCCAGATTCAAGGCAGGGCGGGTTCGGGGGCAGCATTGGGGGAGACGCATATCCACATCTCTCAATGGGAGGAGTAGCAATGAATTTTGCAGCTCTTTTTTAAAACCACCACAGGGTAATTTTCAGAGCCTCTGCCTCTTCTTTTAATCTGTCTATACAATGAAAGCAATCTGGTGACCCAAGAAACCCAGGTCTGAATTCAGTTATCTGTATCAGCAAACCCAGACACTGGCTCTCTTCCCCTCCCATCCCCTCATGCCTGACACAGCTGAGGATACTGCAGCTGCTTGGCACCTACGGCCATCCCTGGATGCCCCACTGCCAACTGGCAGGACTCACTGTGGCTATTTACATAAAACCAAACACAGGGACTTGGACATTCATCCAATACCATCTAAACTCGCTGTAGGATATACTCCACAACAAAGAGAAATCCAAGAGGTGCTAAAGCTATGATTTTCACCAAAGCAGTGAAAATGCCAAAGTTGCCACAGAGCTTCAGGGACTTTTGGGTGACAAACCCAGAGGAATAAAAGATATAATAATTACTTAGTAAGAGAATTTATGTTATAATATATTAAGAGACCATCATAACTTTATTATATGAAGATACAGTAACAACTTAGTAAGAGCATGAAGCCAGAAAATGAGGAACTTCAGGAATATTGTTTCCGTTGCCTGAAATAAGCAGAAATATCACGTGCCATTGAGACCGGTGCTGTGCCGCAGGACCTTACGTGGTGATGCCCGTTCCATGTCTGTGCTGTCCAACATGGTAGACACTAGCTACAAGAGACGGCTGAGCACTCAGGGACTGAATGTCTAATTATACTTAAATTGAAATAACCATATGTGGCTAGTGACCACAGTATTGGAGAACACATATCTAGACATTTTTTCTATGTAATATTTTATTTAGGAAACCCAGCTCTTAATGTGGCAAGCGTGAGGTAAGGTAGACTAAGAAAGTTAAATGGACCCGTTTTCAGTGCTGGGGTGAACAGCATCCCTTGGCATCTTGCCTGAAGGTCCAATGAGGAGACCTGGATATGAATTACAACAGCTGTTTAGAGCACACATCGCTGGTAAATTCTCCCAGCCACTTTCCTACTAGGGGCTACAGGTTAACTTTTCAAGGAGTAACAGTCTAGAAATTCTCGAAAGCAACTGCTGCCACAAGTGATTTTTCTCTTCTTAGCAAAGCAGGAGAGTGAAACGGAAATTAGTTTACTTATTTTTAACCAACAGTATAAAGACTCAGACTGTGGGAGCTTATTTGGAAGACCATAGAAACATCAGGAGGGGTAGACTGGAGCAGGATTCATAATAGTTTGTCTGAAACTTGGCCATCTGTTCAGGGAGAAGGTTTTTTGTTTTGTTTTGTTTTGTTTTTTACCATTGTCTGATTTTCTTCTGTGTAGTAATACCTTCCTCTCTCCACCTCAACTGGCTTATGAATTCTTAATGCATCCAAAGCATCTCAGAAAGCATTAATCTCTCAAGGAAAAAAGAAAAAGATAAAGTATTATCCTTGGTCTTGGGGTTAGTGGGGATTTCTTTCCAGATAGGTCATAAAATGGTTGACTATTTCCTAGCCCAAGCAAATTCTGGTTGTCTGTGGTGCACATAGCAGTGACCACAAAAGACACAGCTGAGGATTGCATGTAAGCCATGGTTCACATGACTCCCCAGTATGGAAGGAATATTCCTGCAGAATTAAGGGCCAAGAAGTCTAATATTAATAGTTGACCAATTTGTACCATCATCCCTGAAGTCTTGAAAAGGGGGGTCTTGAGATATTGCAAAGTTGACTGGCCCCCAACCATCACACACACACACACACACACACACACACACACAGCCCGATAAATTTGGCAGCCAAGAAATAACATAGATTTGCTATTCTGAGACCACACAAAAGATTTTATGGGAACATGAGCCTCAGGGATCATGTTTCCACTGAAGCAGCAGGCAAAGCTGCTTTGCTTCTCATCAAGGATTTAAGCTGAAGGAGATACCTGGCAGTCAATTTCAAGCTAAGCCTCCCGGGAACTCCAGCTAGACCAGGCATTTAGCTACTAAAACAAAATAATAGAACTCAGAGAAAAAAAACAAGATAAGTTAATGGATAGGATTGTCTCAATTTTAGGGTTCTCTCTTAGCAATTGTTCTTAAACTTACATGTCATGTTTATTTAAACTAGAGTCTAGTATAAGATGGTATTGGATTTAGCACCAAAGTATAAAGACCTAGCCATCTTCATACTATTATTTCAACATGCCATAGGGAGCCACAAAGACTGGTCCAGATTCCCGGTGCTATGCCCCTTGATAGGTCTGACAACCACTGGCTTGGCATAAACACAATGCCCGGTTGCACCCACTGGCATAAACACAGTGTTGGGTGCACCCCCTACTTAGCAGTTAAACACTCAGAAATGGCCTGTTTCACTCTGATGGGCATAGCACCTCTCCAACACTTGCTCAGCCTAAGGGTCCTGATGTGGCCTCAACTCCTATGGAGATTTTGGTCACAAGGTGAGTATAATGGTTTCAGTAAGTGGGATATAATTGGAAAAAATCTCTGCTCAGAAGTAAGAGATCAGGATTAGCTCTAACTCTGCCTATAAATAGCTCCAGTTTTAGACAAATCATCTAACTGTACCTCATCATCATCACTATCAGTATTGTTTAAAAATATTTAAATATATTATTTAAAACTATAACCTCCTTCAATGAACAAGTAACAATGGACAGAGATCAGATAGTCTGGAAGAGAAAAATGTACTCCCATATGCAGATTTTTTGGTATTTTTCATGGTTAATGGTTTTAATGAAAATATTTTTGATGAGTTATCTTCCATTAGAACTAGAAAGGTAAACTTACAATAAATTCCGGCTTTGGTATAGATAAAATATTTAAATAATGTCAAGTTTAATAAATATACCTACTTTTGCTTTTTAATATTTTTCAAGTGTGTTGATATTCTATAAAAAAAATGCTCTAGAAAAAATCATCTAGAAAAAAAGTCACATTTTCCTTTTGCCTCTAGCTCCAAATGTCTCAACATGGCACTGCCAGGTCCTGTCCTTATTTAAAACTTTGATATTTTGTTTGCCACAAATTTCTTTGCATTAGATTTTATTTCTGAAAATATTATATTAAAATATGATTTATCTAATTAATTAATGAGTTTTCTGGGCACTCGGTTCTATGCCCAAGACAAGTGCTCCACTTGTCTTAAAGTAGTCTTAGCCTGCCAGAGGGAATGGGAAAGAGGCTATATTCCAAGACATCATAACTGAGCGTTTGCAGAACTCATGAAGAAAAACAAGGAAGAGAAATAAATTCCAAGAAGGATTAATAACCAGAAAGTAACACATGGTGATGAAGCTATAGAACCATCACAGACATAGAGAAGAAAGTTAACCATTCAGTAAGAAAAGACAGATCACCTATAAAGATGATTAAACTGATGTTTAACTTCACATCATCAATTATACAAGCAAAAAGATAAGGAAAAAATTGTTCAATATGCTGAGGAATAATAAATGTCAATCTAAAATTGTATGTATAGTGAAACTATACTTCAAGAATAAAGTCCAAAATAAAGACATTTTCAGACCCACATGCATGCACACTAATACATTAAAAGAAATTCTAGACCAGGCGTGGTAGCTCACGCCTATAATCCTAGCGCTCTGGGAAGCTCAGGTGGGAGTATTGTTTGAGCTCAGGAATTCGAGAGCAGCCTGAGCAAGAGTGAGACTTTGTCTCTACTAAAATTAGAAAAAAAAAAAAATTAGCGGGGAATCATGGCAGGTGACTGTGGTGGCAGGAGTATTGCTTGAGCCTAAGAGTTTGAGGTTGCAGTGAGTGGTGATGACGCCACTACACTCTACCCAGGGTGACAGAGTGAGACTCCGTCTAAAAAAAACAAAAAGAAAGAAAGAAAGAAAAGAAAAGAAAAAGAAATTCTAAAAGATATACTTTAGGCAGAAGGTTTCTAAAGGAAGGTTTGGAGTATAAAAAGAAATAGTTGGCAAAGGTGATGAAAATGTGGGTAAATCAAAGCAAACATTGCATAAAATATTGTATTTTTTTCAAATCTCCAATTTTGGAGGACTAACAATCAAGATTGAATTAATTAAATGTATTTAAGAGAAAGTGGGATAAGCAGAGTCAACATGTTCAAGTCTGGTGTTGCTCCAGAAGTTAAAGATCCTGGTTAATTGCAGACATTCTTAGTTTAGGTTCATTACGTATGTTAACATTTCTATGGTATGCACTAAAACGGTAAAAAATAGAGTGCAAAACTTTCAAATAAATTGGAGGAATTAAAAAAGGAGAAGAAAAAACAATCCAGAAAAAATGCAAGAATAGAAATGCAAGAAAGATCAAAATAGAGAAACCAGACAAACAGAAACCATGCAATTAAATGGTAGACGGGATGGTCAGTCACGTACGAGCAACCGCACAGCCACGCAAACGAGAGAGCTGCAGCAACTCAAAGCAAAACAGAGAATCTCAAAAACAATGCTGAGGGGAAAAGCAAGTTCCAGAAGAATATGTAGAGTATGGATCAAAATTTAAAGTTAGAAAGCATGCAGAATGGAACGTTGTTGAGGATGCACACGTATGTAATATAACTATAAATAAAAGCAAGTAGCGATAAACACAAAGTTCAAGATAGTGGTGAACTCCAGGCTGAAGTAGAAGGGGGCTGGCATTGGAGAGGGGCTCACAGGGCCTGCAGAGGATTTGGTGATATTCCAATTCTTAAGCTGGGTGGTGAGTATAAGATCTCATGCATTTGTCATTCTTCTTATTGTAAAAATTATTTTACATTTATTTAATTTTAAAATTTAAAAGTTAAGATAGAAATGGACCTTGCACAACAGGTGCTCCCAAGCCCCTCCTGTTAACCAGGTTCAGAGGCCTCATTTGTCTTTCCCAAGGACACCCAGGGAATAAATTGCCACCACAACCAGAACTTGGGTACCCTAATTCCCAGAATAGTATGCAATTATACATGGTACTTCATGCTGAATCCTAAATATCTGTGATGTGTTTGTGAGCAGCGTGAGGCCAATTAAAATCCAAAGTGTTTAAATTTTATTTTTAATACCTAAAGACTTACTACTTTTGAGTTAAAATAGTTAGGATTCCTTATTCAGGTTTTTCTCAGAGTTGCAAAATTCTGAGAGTTGCAAACCTCAGAGTCGCAAAATTCTCCACATATGTTAATATCTTAATGGAATCATCTCACTACTTAAAGTAACGAAGCACCATGTGTGCTGGTGAGAGAGCAGGAAGGTGAGTTGGAAGTGCAGAGGGTATTTACTAGGGTGGGGAAACGTCTGCTGCCATATGCAGACTGAGAGTGGGGACCGGGCTGCTCTTCTGGTCGCAGCACAACCTCATGGGGGGTAGTTCATGTACTGTAGGGCCAGCGCTCTGGGAGTGTGGTTAGGATGCATCGGCACTAATACCCCACACTACAACGGCTCCATGCCCACGTTTCCCAGCTCTGGGAAAGTCTAGTCTTTCTCCAGGATATTTCCTTCCAGAATTTTTGAGAATTCTCAGTGGTCTTCACACACCTCTCAGATCAGGGTTCTGTCACCCATGAAACTTCTGGGGGTGCAGAAGACACTGCTGGTGCCCTGCCCACATCCTCTCAGAGTGCCCAGGCCCATGTGCACCTAGCAACAGCAGGTCACTCTGCCTGAGGGTCCTCTGGCTCCCAGGCCTGCTCACACCCAAACATGCTGCAGAAACGACAGTTTTGGCAACAGTGACTACACCACATATTTTATCTCATGGGTCATCTCATTTTAAACCCCATGTGAGGCAGGTACTACAATAGTCCCAACTGACAGACAGAAAAACTGAGGCTCGTAAAAGTTGAGTCATTGCTTCAAGTCACCCAGCCTATAAGCGGTGATGCTAGAACTGCAACCAGATTATCTGAATCTGGAGGCCCAGCTCTTAAGCAAGAGGCCAAAGAATGTCTTCTGGATTTGAATGGGTGATTCCTCTGTAAGTGGGACATTGACTCAGCAGCCAGGTGCTGCCCCACGGCACAACTTGCAAAGTGTCTGAAATAACTCTGAGTAAACCAAACTCAGCCCAATCTTTTATATACTCCACCATAAAGAGAAGATCTTCAGAACTCTCTTCTCATTGTGGTGGAGTGGGAAGAGATTAGGATTAGGGGTAAAGCACCAGGGTCTGGATTCTGGCTCTGCCACACCCCAGGTGCCTCCAAATGGGCAAGACACACAACCCATCCAAAGCTCAGTTTCCTCCCATATACCACGTAATTTAAGATACCTATGCAACAGGGTGATTTTGAGTATGCATAAGATTAAATCAGATGATGTAAATGTTAAACAATAAAGCACTATATGAACAATAATGGTTTATAGTATTTTTGTTCCTTAAGAACTGTTATGCAACATGAAAGTTAAAAATGCAAGCTTTGGAGTAAAATGAACACTGCTGGAAGATCTTGGGAAATATATTTACCTCTGAGCCTGCATTTTCATCTGAAGGGACTCCCAACCTCTATTAAATGAGATGGTGTGTATAAAGGCACATTTCATACATGTCCCAGAAAAAAGTAGTCTTAGTCTTAGTAGCAGCAACAGTAGGATTTACTCCGTACTAAAACACATTCTGTGTACCTCTGTGACTTTATACACATGTTTGGTAACTGGCATTTAGAGGTATTATAGAAGCATAATTTCTAGTAGCCAGGGACCCAGAATGACACTTCCGCTAAGTGACAAAAGCCAACTTTCTCCCTCCCATGCTGAGATGCCACTGCACTGGGATTCTGGCCCCCATTCTGAGAGGCTGTGTCATTCCTATCCATCCCACACTGCCATCCAGCCTGGTAATTAGCACACTGACTTCATCATCACAAATCTCAATAAATGCTTTAAATAATTATGGTATAAAATAATAATTCTGTCCTACTTTGCCATGACGCTGAATCCAGAGGATAAAGCAACTTCAGCTCCAACTCCCTGGCCCAGGCTGACACCTGCATCTGTATGTATTTGGACACCCACAGAGTTCTATCAGCTACTGGCACATTGCAAAGCACTGCATGCCATTCTATCCCCCACCCTTAATGATGCTGCATCCCAGATGTGCTGTGAATAAATCTAGTCTGGCTCTTTCATTGTCCTGGTGATTTAATTTAAAGGGGTGTCTACTGATACATAAATCTGATCTGGAACAATTATTCATGCATAACCCTGAAGGCTTGAACCTGACAGAGACGGGTAAAGACCAGGACGTGCACAGCTGTCATGCTGATGAGGACTCAGCTGAGTATTATGGGGACACCTTCTGAGGATCTCCCAGGTGTTCCCTCTGAGCAGCTGTCTGTTCTCTGAAACATGGTGTGCTGTGATGCTATAGCCACTTTGGTCTCTTCAGACTTCCAGCTCCATCCTTCAACTCTGGGAGTCTACCACGTTCTTTCTGTCCCTCAGCCTTCCAACTGACCCCCTCTTCTCTTTTGCTGCCTCGTAACGTTCTTCAGGCAGTAACCTGGGGTAATAATGAATCTCACCTCGTTTATTTACTTTCTTTACTGGTGTTCCAATGTCTTGAGAACCATTTTTCATATATTCTATCCATTTTTTGACTTGTTTTAAATGGGAGGGTAAATCTGGTCCCTGTTATTCCATCTTGGCTGAAAACAAAAGTTGCTTTCATTGATTTTTGTCTAACTCTTGTAGCCAACCTATGGTTGCAATTAACAAATGAGTGTAGTTCCATCATGAATGTTGGTTGATGTTTTGTTTACATTAACAAGAAAGACAAAGTGATACAAAGCTGTATGTTGGAATGTTACTTGCTCATCAATGATCTAAGGGAGTTCTTTGCTCAATTGAATAATAGTTTTCAAATATTGGAAAAATGTTTCTGTAGGTTGTGTGCCATTTACATTGTAATGAATACTGACATGGCACGCTTTTAAGTTTAACCTGCCTTATTAACATTTTCTTCATCACTTTCCTAAGTCTAGCTAATCAACAAAACAGTAAATCAAACCCTGCTTTATAGCATTTGTTGATTTCCATGGTACAAATATTCCCACCATGGATGATTTCAAACTCCCAATGTGATGTCACTGAACATGGACTTGGGAAGAGATGCTTGGAGCCACTATCACACGGGTATTTCCACTACACAGATGCCATAGACATTAATACCCCAAGAGCATAGATCCTAGTAAAATAATAAATGATGAGAGATGAGCATTTATTCCCTTTATTTTAAATATGATAGACTTAGTTGTAAGTTTTATAATTTAACTTGTAATAATGGTGTGCAAAATTCCTGAAGATTTGCCAAATAGTTCTCGCTAATTGGAACAAGCCGGGTTGTCCATCTCTGGATGGAAGCTCTGGCTGAGGCCTCAGGTGTGAGCACAGGTAGGCAGAACACACTCAGCTGTGGGGAATGTAATGCTAGTTCCTGCATCTTGCGGAAGTGTTCATTTGACAAATGGAGAGTGTGGGCAAGAGCAACCGGATGGAGGGAGCAAGAGCTATCAGTCCTGATACCCCAGGTTCTCAGTGGGTGTCGGGATAGCTTCATGACTTCAAACAAGGACCCTGGGCCAAAATGTCTGTGTTC
Source organism: Lepilemur ruficaudatus (assembly GCA_963574885.1). Taxonomy (NCBI): domain Eukaryota; kingdom Metazoa; phylum Chordata; class Mammalia; order Primates; family Lepilemuridae; genus Lepilemur; species Lepilemur ruficaudatus. The sequence continues at coordinate 21,740 of CAUYRT010059918.1, forward strand.
GAATCTCAGTCTCACTATTTAACTAGTGTGGCGCAAAGCATGCCACTTAACTATCCATGCCAGTAGACCCTACCGTATAGAGTTTCAGTAAGGCGTAATTATGTTAATGCATGATAAGTACCAAAAGAAGTGCCTAGTGTGCAGTAACCTGGGGGGGGGTAGCAGCTAATGTTATTATTACTTTTAAACAACACCCTCCCAGAGAAAGTCCTTTCTGTCAACACTCTAGATTCATCCTGATGGATCCAGGGCTGACTTTATCTTCTGAGAAAGTCTATGTAACACACAAATGCTGTCTCCTCTCCCTCTAGGAACACCTGGCAAGCCTGTTTTTTCTATCTCAACATCACAGCAGTATAGACAATGGCGTGGTGGAGCAGGCTCATACAGGTGCACCTCTTCCAAATCTTTGTTCAGAAACATCACCACGTTGGCAGCTTAAAATCAGCCACAGTGGGAGCATTTGTACTGCAGAAATTGGCAAATACTACAAATCATGGTTTTTTTCTTCCGGAGATCTGGCTGTTAAACATTTATCAGCACACCACTGCTCCCTCTTGTAGCCTTCCTGACCTAAGCAGTTTAATTTGTTTAATGGAAAGGATGCATCGTACTTCATATCGAGAAAAATCAATCTTTCTCTAGCAAAGCATTAAAGGAAATAACGTAGCCTGTCCAATCCTATTACCAGAACATACTCCTACGAAAGAATGAGCAAAATTAGCCTGATACAAACAGTTTCTCTGGGTGGTTGTGGGAATAAGCATACAAATTCAAGACACCCTCATACCTAATGTATTACCATTAATATTGTCTTCTCTGAACTTGGCAGTTTGCAGAGAGGAACTTGGAGGGATGGAGGCCTTGCCTGCAGAAGGCCTAGGATAATAGCACATCATAAAGGTACCAAGTCCAGCTTTCTAGGCCCTTCCATTGACAGATGGCTCCTGCCATGTACTGAGTTTGAGGAAAGTAAGGCCCAAGAGGAGAAAGCCATGGCAAGATCTCCAAGCTCAGTTGAGTGAGCCAAAGCAGAAGTTGAAGCCATCATTAAGTAAGTGATTCACTCTCATGGTTAGCTAGTGTAGACTTCTAGAAGGTAGACCTAAGACCAGGAACTGACATAGGGATGCAATACTGGTTCCAATTCTTCACCCCATCTGTGTTATGTCGTTTGCTATATGACTTTGCGATCTCTCTCAGCAAAGGAGCCATCATTTCCCTGCCCCCTTGACTTTGGGCTTATCCATGTGAATTGCTTTAGCCAACAGAATGAGGTGGAAATGAGCCTGTGCCTTAGAAGGTCTCAAATATTTCCTCTTGCTGTGCTGCAGTTCTGCTATCAGTAGGAGAACAACATGCCTGCATAGCCCACTGGTCTAAGGAATTTGAGAATAACATGGAACAAAAGTGCCAGCTGTTATAGTCTGACGCCCAACCATCCAGCCAACCTGCATACATGAAGCAGGATGGTGAGCTGCCTACCCAAGCCCAGTCTAGGTCAGCCAAACCCCAGCTGGCCCCACATCTAACAGTGAGCCCAGCTGACACCCTCAGAGCCACCCACGTGCATGCTATTGTATGCCACTGAGACTTTTTGGTTATTTTTTTAATGCAGTATTATCATAAGAATAGCTAAAGTGAAACAAGGAGTAAGAAGAAAATTATTTCTCTCCTGTTACGAGGAACAATTTCTTAAAAGTTGAAAAGAGTTTAAACCATGAAATCTTTAGAGGTTTAAACTGTTGTATTGACTTGTAATCGCCGAAGCCCACTCAGTGCCCAGGACACGGTTTGTGCTCAGCAAATGTTTCTGTGTGTCTGTGTATCAGGCAGGGGTTTCATAAAGTCTATCTGATGTAAAACGTCTCATTGCACAGAGAGCTTCTTGTCATTGCAAATAAAGCAGCATTGGCTGTATTTCATTTCTAGAATGCTATAAAAGGCATTTTTGATTAAATGGATAAATTAATCAGGACGCATTCCCATGGACATGGCAAAAGGTGACTCAAACTGGCTTGATTTGCTGGCTCACGAATTTGGACTGTCCAAGGGTAGATCAGAGTTGGGCCACATTGTCAGGACTCAGACCTTTGCCCACCCCATTCCTGCCACCCCGCCTCCAACTCTGGATTGCTCTGTGTTGGGACCAGAGACTTTCAGGAACTTATCCCGTATTTCCCCCAGGAGCAATGGTTTAGTAATTCTGTACTTGCAGTGAGTGTATAGAACAAAAGTACCTTGGATAACAAGAATCAACTCAGGGAGGGGGGTGTGTGCACGGGGGCAAGTGGTGTGTGTACAGACTCAGTTTTGGTTTTGATTTCTTACCTATGGCAATTTTGAAGACACAAATTAGAAACTCTCAATAAGAGCAATAAGAATTGACAAGACAACTTGCAGCAACACAAGGAGGGAAGCTGCTAAAGGCCCTAGACACCAACTGAAAGATCCAGAACATACAGCGTTAGAGGGAACACGTGCTGTTGACTCAGGTGCTGTTGACTTCCTACTGCTTGCAAGGCCCTTAGCTAAGTCCCTAAGTGCTGTCACAGCAAGCATCTGCCCTTGAGGAGTGTGTAGTCTAACAGAAAAGATAAGACACCCACACAGATACTTACTGCTGGGAAGAGAGGCCAGCGCCACAGAACATCAACCTGAAATTAAGCACTATCAGGGAACAGAGGGAGGGAGAGGGGGACCACTTTGTTATTTCACTGTGTGACCCCAGGAAAGTCACTTTTTACCTCTAGACTTCATTCATTCATTCACTCATCATTCACTTATTTATTCAACTATTTTTCAAGCACCTGCTACATGTCAGATAGGCCATGTGCTTGGTACTGTGGTTTTAAAAATCTGGATTCATGATTAAAATTTGAATTAGGGTTGCATAGCAAGATCTCCAGAATTCAGGTATAGGGGCCAAATTTGCCGATGGTGACCTGAGGTTTGAGCTCTTCAAGACCCAGGTAAAGCTTCAAAGTATAATGCCAATGGTACCTCCGCAGAGCTGTCCAGTGGGGGATCCTGACCAGCCCCTCACTCAAGGTCAACAACAGTCTCTCCAACAGGAAGCACTGCACTCCATGGGATTTTTACTTAGAGAAGTTTGAAATATATCCAGGTTTTGTTTCTGGTTTTGTCAGAGAGACAGGACATGCACTAAAAGCTTAAGTGCCTTTTACTGGGAAATGGTGATTGAGCTATGAATGATTTTTGTGCTCCTGAAAATATTCCTCTAGTGAAGAGCACATCTCTGGTCTGCCCAGGGGGATAACTCAGAAACTGTAGTTGCGCCTTGAGCTGCTTTCTTTCATGCTCATGGCTGGACCCTCTGTCCCTGCTCAAGTTCGGAGGGCAAGTAGGCTGACCTTATGTCATCTGGTCTGCTTAGCTCAGGGTTTCTTAACAGTGACACTAATGACATTTAGAGCTGGATAATTCCTTGTTTGGGGGCCACTAAGTGCATTATAGGATGTTTATTGACACCCCTGGCCTCTACCCACAAGATACCAGTAGCACCCCCAGCATGACAACAAAGATACCTTCAGATGTTTTCAAATGTGTTCTGGGAAGAAAAATCATACCCAGTTGAAAATCACTGGCTTAAGGCAACACAAAGAGGCCAAGGCAGTGTGTGTTGCCCTAATGGGTAAGGACAAGTTAAAAGTGTTCAAAGAGCACATGGGGCCCAGCTGGCTGAGGACGGCCACGTGGAATGGCCACAGACTTTTCTCTTGACAAAACTGCCCTCCGGCTGGACTTGCTCTGTGCAGTTTCCATGGCTGTTTTCATCTTTCCCACAAGCCAGGGACACTTTGAGCTGTTGGACGTGGAGGTCTGTGATTCAGGAGTCCCAGCTCTTCCTCTGCAAATGGCATCTCCTCTCTGAGGCCAAGTTCTCCCATCTCTAGAGTGCAGCTGCCTTGTCGTTGATGTGGGAGATTACCAGGAGGCATCCCGAAAACCCAACTTATTGGAATAGGCAAAATAAGAACCACTGTCAAGGGTTTTAAGTGAGGACTCAGTGATATAATGTACAGGGAAGTGCTTAGCAAAAAGCTGGACATGTAGACTCCAGCCTCTGATAGGGGTTGCAGAAGCAAGGACCACAGAGGAGAGGGGGCTGGGTTACAAATACAAATTCTGCCACTTCCTAGCTGCCTGACCCTGACCCCTAATCATCGGCTTCCTCATCCATAAAATAGAAGTAAAGATATTATCTACCTTCCTTTTGCATTAAATGAGATGATTCAAGTAAAGCATGCAGCAGCCCACCTGGCTCCTGCAAAGGTACATTCCCCACTAGGAAATAGAATTGTTTCTGGAAGTGACATGTAATTCGAGTCTATGCTCTGTCTCTTGCCAAGCCCCACATTTCTGGACATCCTCCTTGGACCCCTGGTAGCTCCCTTAGCAGTTGCTCTGGTCCCGGCACCCACTGTCAATCAAAGGAGCTCAGGACAAACTCATCCAAGGATTATCTCTTTCCCACGCCCCAGGGAAGGCCACTCTGCAAAGTTCTGAAAGCTGCCTCTGCATGATTCTTCCCAGGAAATGAGGACTTTTCTTGCAGGTAGCAGAAGACAGAAGGTTATAAAGTCTCAGGCCACAGGCAATGTGGAATTTCTCTTAATTTGATTTTAAATCACTTGAAAGCCAGGAAACACTGTCGCTGGAACTCCAGGCTTCAGGGGAGCTTCTGTTTATGACATTCTATGAACACTTGCTTGGTGGTGATTAAGTCAGCATCTGATGGGCACTGCTCCTGAGCTGTGACCAGTGCTGGACAGAAAGGTGAGGTGTGGTCCCTGCCCTCGGTGAGCTCAGAGACAAGCCGGCAACAAGCAGAAAATACTTTCCAAGCTCCCTTGCTTCAGCCAGCCTCGAGGGGCTCTGAACACACAGCCATCGCGCCAGAAGGCAGCAGGCACTGGCTGGTCAGAGACCTGCGTGAACCCCCTCTGTGAACTCATTGTCTCTTGCAACTCAAAGGTGGTGGAAGGGCCACTCAGCAAAAGATCAAAGACCAGGTTTAGGTCCTGTCTCTGCTGCAGCCACCTGTGCTACCCTCAGCCCTCAGGGCACCAGTGTCCTCCTCTGCAAAACGGAGGCCACACTGACCCTGCTCACTGCAGGGATGTTGGGAGGGTTAAATAAGGTGGTAGAGGAGAGATAATTTTGCAAACTGTGAAGATCCAGGCCAATGTCAAAGCTTCTAAAATAGTAATTTTTTAAAAAATACAGGCAGTTCAAAGCTCAAAAAAAAAGAGAGAAATGATTGTCCAAAGCCTATTATAAAAAGTGCTGAGGTGCTTCCTTCCTGCCTACTTGCAAATTGGCACAGATGGAAGTTTCACAGGTGACATGAACCAGTCCTTGAGGTTTGTCAAAATCTGTGATGTCTCATGGGGGTGGCACCCAGGGAATGGGGACGTGGACGTCTTCCACGCAGGGGGATTGAAAGGTCACCAGAAGCTCCACTTGTGGCCCAAAGTGTCTCTTCTCATCTCTCTCACTCACTACCTTGAAGCCTCAGATTCCATATTAAATAGCAGTTTCCTTAATTTTTAAACTGAATTAGAAATAGAGTGTACATGGAGCATTTGTCAGTTGTTAGCACCGTTGACCACTCTCACTGCATTAGGGGAATTTGTTAAGTGTCCTTGCCTCCCCAGGAAAAGCTCTGACTCCCACTTTTCCAGCTTCCCTTGCAGCTAAGATACTGTTATGTGATTGGGCTCCGCAGACCAGACTTGCCCTCCTGGAACTCTGGGCTGGAAGACAGCCATGGAGACAACCAGGCTGCGCTTGGAACCTCTGTTTGGGAGAGCAAGGCAGATACGTCCCATTTCCAGAAGTATCAGCAGAGGAGGCCTAGGGGTGGATCCCAAGGCCTGGCATTGGCAAGATCTGCTGCAGAGCGCTTGTCTCTATGGGAGCGTTCTGTGGTGTCACTTGAGTGTCCCCCCTATGGAGGTGCTCCAAGCCTGCCTCTCTGGTCTGTGTATGGACTATGGGAACCAGCCACTTTCTCCAATACATTCATTTGCTGCTGAAGCCAGCTGGAGTGGGCTTCTGATGTATTTGCTGTCAAGGGCTCTCCCTAATGGACTGTGGGACCATCTCGGTGTGCAAGGACCACCAGGGCAGCTTTCCTGACTGATGAGAGGAGTGGAAAAGAATGCAAGGCTTTGAAGGGCAACACAAACAGAAACAATAGAGAAAACTGCGGGAGCAAAGAGAATAGGAGGCGATGGGTACCTGAGAAAAGGCAGGGATTTGCGATTGTGTCTAGGAATGAAGAAAGGGAACCCATGCCGGCTACTGCCCAATCCCCCTCATGCCAGCCCTGATCCACCCTGCACTGCTGGGAACTGTCCTTCAGGTGGACTTTGCCAATGGATGCCCTGGTGGGAGATTAGACAAGGAGGAAGGGAGAGGACAGAGCAGGCTCTCTCTCCCTCTCCCCTCTTTCTCCCTCTCCTTCTCCCTGTCTTCCTCCATCTCCTCCTCCTCCTTTTTCTCCTCCTCTCTCCCCTCTCCTCTCTCCTTCCCTCTTCTCTCTTCTCTCTCTTTCTCTCTCCTTCTTCTCCTCCTCCTCCTTCTTCTCTTTCTTCTTCTCCTCTCTCCCCCTCCTCGCTCTTTCCCTCTCTGTCTCTTTCTCCTTCTCTCTTTCTCCCTCTCTCTTCCCCCACCTCCTCTCTCAGTAACTCCACGGCCCCACCAACCATGGGCAGCCCCAGCTTCAAGCCTCTGGTCTCCTCCTCTCTCCTACAGCCCCAGGGTGCTGCCACCTTCCCGACCCCCTTTTTTTCTTTGACTTCACCCCTCCGTGTACTTCTGACTGCATGGTTTCTGATCTAGTGCACGGTGTGGACATCCTGCTATCCGCTTCCGTAGTTTATTCCAGGCTGCCCCGCAGACCCATCTGCTCTCTTGGCCTCTATCACGTGTGTCCCTAATTCCCTGCAGTAAATGTTCTTTCATTGGAAGACCTAGAATAGTTTCTGGTTTGGGGACTGACCCTGGATTGGTATGAGTTTAGACCAGTTGTCACGGACAGTTTTGCTTCGGGCTGGCTCTGGTTACTTAAATGGCATTATTGTTTCTACTATCAATGGTAATGACATTAAATTTACTTATATTCCAACTACATCCAAAAATAATGCATGCAGGTGTAAAACACAAAAAGACAGCGACCATAAATCTGCAAACTGTGAAAAGAAGTATCATAAAATGACAGCGTGAATGAGAACACACACTGGGATGTTTTGTGGAGTCACCGTGCCCAGAATGTTCCCATCAGGCCATTGTCAGCAAGTCAGCTTGGATCCTGGAGCTGTGGGACTAGGCCCAGCAGAACTGCTCAGGAAAGGAAAACTGGCACCTTGCTATGGCAACAGTCCATGGAGGTGCACTATTTTTCAGTTGTACTTCCAATTAAATTTTAAAAATGTATACACACATATTCACACACTCATATATACACGTGTGCATGTGTATATATAATAAGAAGATGAAAGCATAGCATCTCTGGGCCTGTGTTTACCCATTTTCTATGTTTAATTATTGAATTCTTGTGGAAATTAGGAGAGCCTTAATTTATAGAAACCTGATGCCTCTGCAGGGGATGAACAGAACACTTAGATATTTTTGAAGGGCTTTTTCTCTAAATACACAGCCAGGCACCAATCGGCAACACTGTGAACTGCTGAAACAGCCAAAGAATCAAATAATTGTTCAGGGTTCTGAAGGCGGGAGAGTGACCCCAGGTTAGGCAAACAAGAGGGTAGAGTGGTGCCTTTACCTCTCAGGGAACTGAAACCCCACCAACCTTGCCAGGATTGCAAGACTGGCCCCTCCACCACTTAGCACTTGGATCGCCCCGCAGGGCGCAGTCTGGAGAGCTGCAATCCCCAACTGATCGAAGGTCTGCTTGGAGCACAGGACGGGGACAGGGAGGTGTGCCTCAGGGCACTTCTCTGGTGGGATCTGATCCTGCTTCCTCTCCCAGCATGGTCAGAAGCTCGGCCCTGCATCTCCTAGCCAGCCGCACCAGGACACACCCCGGTCACAGCCAGAGCAGGTGACATTTCCTGGTTCCATTGGAGGTGCTGTCTTGGGCTGAATTCCCCCCCACCCTACCCCAAGCATATCTTGAGATGAAGATCTGAGTGCAAATGGTTTATTTGAGAGATAACCCCAGGAAACACAAGTAGATGAGTAGGGAAGTAAGACAAGAAGGAGAAAATCAGTCAAAGGTATATCGAGAGCAGGTGGACAAGGGGAGCTCTCACCTTCTGGGGAACCTCTGGAAGATATATTAATAGCACGAAAAGGAGTGTTTCTCTTCTAACTTCTGACCATCACTGGCCAATACCAGGACCACTAACTTCCAGGCACTTCCAGGTGAGAGCTGCAGGATGCAGAGAGCTCACAGCAGGACACAGTCAGCACCTCCAGGACAGTGAGTGTTCCACAGACGCAGGAGGGGCACAGACAGCCCTGCCTTGGTAGGTCGGCCTCCTGGCTGCTGACACTTCGGTTGGATGTCCTTCTGGCTTGTTTTTGATCTCTTTTTTCTTTGACTTCACGCCTCTGTGTACTTCCTGACTACCTGATTTCTGATCCAGTGCCCAGCATGGGCATCACTGCTACCCACTTCTGTGGCCTCTGACTCACGTGAGGTCCCAGCTCCATTCTGGCCTAGTCACAGGCACTTCCTAAGTATGTACTAATGACCCCAACTCAGAGTTATCCAGGATCAGTGATGTGCTGGTAAATCTTCTTTGTAGCATTTCCTGTTTCCACATGTAAATATTCTCACCATGGCTGATTTCAAGCTGCAGAAGTGATGTCCCAACTGGGACGAGGTGTCATGGCACACTGGTGTACCGCATAGGACTTCCACCATAGAGATGCAATGGACAATAAATAATCATGGAAAATGTACTAAAATAACAAGAAAGTGATGGGTGATGATATTTATTACCTTTGTTTTCAATATAATGTATTTAATTATAACTTTATATAATTTAACATATGATAATGGCTATGTTTAACAACTGGCTCACAAATTCCTGAATATTCAGCAGTGGGTTCTCACAACCTGGTATACACCCACTTCAGCCAGTTAGAATCACAATCAATAGCTGGGTTACAAGACAGTGACTGTTATGGGTAAACCCTGAACAGTCAATGCCGAAGAGCCGGGAAGCAGGGCACGCATGAAAACCACAGCTCCTAGTCCAAGGTAGCATCCTAAACCTATCAGTAGTACTGAGACTTGACAAGCATTCGGTGGGTTTGCCTTTAGGAGACCATGTCCCCAGCTCTCGCCCTTTGTCTTACTCGAAGCAGGCAGCATTATTAGCTTTCAGTGACAGAGAACCAAGCTTAATATTTAGGTTGCATTAGGATTTTAGATCTTCTGTTCCCAGATCCCGCCTTTCAAGAAATGGGATAAAGTGTGAAACAAGGGTAGAACAGAAAAAATTCATCGTTCTCTGACAGCACTGTCCTGATGGCAACGTCTCGAGGCAATATTTATTACTTTAAAAACTCATTCTTAAACCAGAGTTAAATATTAGGCATTTACAAACTAGAAACACTTTGAACAACTACATTTTCTCTTCCAGGGATATATGCTACGATTGCCTGGGTTTGTGGGTCTTCTGGCTGCTAATACTTTGGGTCCAGCCCTGACTCCTTTGTCACCTGCCTATAGCTATGTAGGAGGCCGAGGCAGAGTCTATTCTGAAAACTGGGCCACCGTGGGCGTCTCTCCTTTTGTACTAATTCCCATAGCTGGTGCGGAATGGAAAATCTTAAGATTCAAGAAGTTGATTTGGTGAGAGAAAGGTTAGGGTGAATGTGGTAGGTGCCCTTAGAAACTCAAGGCTAAGCCATTTCCTCCAGGACAATGATGACCTCACACCTTGGTGTTCATGACCCTTGACAGCTATTAATAAAGTGGAACTGGGATTCCCGCCTGGCTAAAGTCTCTCCTCTCCTCAAGTTAAACACAGCTTTGAAAACAATTTAGCACAGCAAGTCCCACTTCTAAAACTATCCCATGAGCTCTCCTTAAAATCTTAATATTCTAAGCCCTGGCCAACCACTAGGCTATTCAAATCACAACCTCTGTGGGTAGAGCACAGCATCAGTCCTTTCTGAAGGTCCACAGGGGACCCTGGGTACAGCCAAATGCGGCAACCATGGACTTGCCATATTAAAGCGTGAAAGAGCTTTAATAGAGCTCCCCCACCCCACAGCCAGTAATTCTACCATTCTGAGATGAACGTTAAGATTCATGTGTAAGGGTAGTCATCACAGCAATATTTACACTAGTAAACAATTGGAAGAAACATAATTGTCCAATGGGGGATTAATTCGGTACATCATGATCCATCCTGTAATGAAATATTAGGTAGTATGTCAGTTGTATGCTTGAAGCATGTTTTAGGGCATGAAGAAATGCTCATGGTATATAATCTGTAACCCCAATTTTGTGACATATATACCTATAGGTATATATGTTATTTTTTAAAAGGTAACAGGTTCTGTAGTACTATTTCTGGGTTCTAGAATTATGTTGGTATTTTTTCCTTCATGTTCTTCTTTGTACTTGTTAAGCTTTGTCAGGTTATAAGGAACACAGTCATGTTATGGGGGAGGGTTCTATGAAGATGTACAAAGATAAGAGGACAGAAAATGGTTTCCGCCGCCCCACAGCCAGGCCTCCATAGACTGGAAGAACACGCAGAGGCCATTCGGGGTAAAATAAGGTCCAATAATGTAAGGCTTGTCCCTTGCCCCACTGACCAGTGGCTCACTAGTCTAATGCTTCACCCTTTTGGTGAGAAAACCGGTCTTCATTGCTGCTTCTGGTTTTCCTGGGACTACCAACTAATTGTGTCCAATTTGAATTGCCCAGGAGGGGTTATGACTGGGGGAACCAGCTGGCATCCAGGACTGGCACTGCAGGCAGACCTCTTCAGCCGGTCACCTGCCGTCTGGCTGCTTTGGGTCAGACCCTCATCCTTGCTCCAGTCATCTGTGTCCAGAGCAGTAGAGTCTCATGTTCCTACACATGAGTGGCTCTGGGTTCAAATGAAAGTGATTCACTAGGAAGAATTCCTGGAAAAATTGGTGGGGGAATGGAATGGTGAGACCAGGAAGCCAATATGCAGTATCCAGTAAAGTCCCATGGGGGAACTTTGGCTCAGTCTCATGGGGGGCTCAGGAGAGCCATCAGAACTGTCCAAATTGCAGCTGAGCAGGCAGCAAGGCAAGAGCGCTGGAGTGTCTATACCTCCACACCCCTCAGTCCTTGGTCAGGAATAGGCCCCCAGGAGCTAAACCCCCAGGCGTTTCTGAGTCTCCTTGTGCCCCCTTTTTTTTCTGAGACAGAGTCTCACTCTATCACCCCAGCTAGAGGGTAGTGGTGTCATCATAGCCCACTGTAACCTCAAACTCCCAGGCTCAAATGATCCTCCTGCCTCAGCCTCCCAAGTAGATGAGACTACAGGTGTGCACCACGATGCCCGGCTAATTTTTCTAGCTTTTGTAGGGATAGGGTTTCGCTCTTGCTCAGGCTGGTCTCAAACTCCAGAGCTCAAGCAATCCTCCTGCCTCAGCCTCCCAGAGTGCTAGGATTACAGATGTGAGCCACTGTGCCCAGCATCCTTTGACAGCTTGGGGCAGTCTGCCAAGAAAGAGGCACCGGTGCTGGCTGCTGAGGGCGAAAGCGCTTCCTGACCAGAGGGCATGTGACTAAAGTGCCACCTCTGTGCTGCCAGGGGCCCAGCCCAACCGAACTTGAGCTGATCATAACGGCCACAGTGGAGCCTTGCACAGAATTAACCTTAATTCACTGCCGTGAGACTCCGGATGTTCGCTGGGCTTGCCTGGCTGTGTTGAGTCTTTTTTATCCTGATCTTTGATAAAGGATCACTCTGAACACCAATGGCAGTTCAGAAGAGGAAATAACGATGCAATTGCTCAAGGATGTCCCATCCCAATGGTGTGGATGAGACAGACCAGGTGCCCAGGCCATGCCTGCGAAGTCTCACTCACACAACCCGCAATTCCCCTGGCTCCCTCCTCTCTTAAGGAGGTTCCGGTGCCAAGCTCCCTTCCCTTCTCCCTAGATCCTCCCCCACAACTTTTGTTTCTGTTGGAACAACATTATTCACAATGCACAGGTGGCTGTTCATTGAACCTTTTCTTCCATTTTCTGTTCTCAGCACAGATAATTATGCACGTCAAGTTAACACGTGGAGGTAAATATTGTGTTTTGGCTTCAGGGATATTGCACATAATGTGGTTTTTTGTTTCCTCTGCCTCACCAGCTAAACAGAGAGCATTGTATCTCCTCCTGGAGGGGCTTGGAATGTTCTAGAGGATACATAAATAAGGTTTTTAATTAAAAAAAAAAAACACTTCTGAGTCCTGCTGCTAGCCTCCCTCCTCTTTTGAACAACAGTATTATTTGTGACATCCGGTGGCAGGCAGAGCAGGCTGTGAATCATATGCCAGCAAGACACACACTCCAATGCCATTATGAAATGACAAGCACCTCCACGATCAAACGTGGGATGTTGTATTTGCAGATCAAACAGGAAGCTTTCTCCTGAGGCTACTAAATCAGTTCAGCAACTGTTCATTGCCGATTAGCATTTACGTTTGAAAAATGCTAGGGATCATTTACGTGTAAATCCTCACCTTGCCCCGGGAGAAGAGAAAGCAGGTTGCAACAGACTGGCCCTGGTTAGCTAGAGGACAGCAGCCGTCAGACCGAGGGGGTGAATGGAGTTGCCTAACACAGCACTGCAAGTGACTTGGAAAGAGAATTCGAATCTGGGGCCTGCCCTGTGCTTCACATACATCTCCCGAATAACCGGTTATTAATATAAATGAGGGTCGAGCTCCTGTACCATAAGAATGGCCCCGACTCTCTTTGGCTCTGAAATGCAACACGTGAGTCCCACTCGATATTACTCAGAAAGTTACCTTGCATAGAACCCTAGAACTATGAATAATTCAAAAATTGGCTTCGGTTCCCTACATACCTGCCAAGGAACTGGGGTGAGTAACTTAGCAGCCTGGAACTGTGGGCGAATTTTATGGTAAATGAATATTCATTCACTGGAACATTTACTGAGCGCCCGGGAACTGAACGCACACAAGAGTAATCTATCCACACACGACTGGAAATGAGAAATAAGAAGTGTATCCAGTCCCGTTGACACTGAAGATTAGTTTCTTGGGGGCACAGCAGAGAGGAGACCCCAGCAGGGAACCAGGGCTTGCTTGTGCCTTTGCCACAGCCCAGCCGTGTGCCTTGGGCCAATGATCTCTCGTTCAATTCCGAGTCCTGCCCTTGGGAATGAAGGCGAGGATGCCTTTCTGTAGGAACTGGCTCCATAAAGAGCAGCGGACATTTCCACTGGAGTTTAAGGAGCACTATGATTTAAAAAAAAAAAAAAATGTGGGAGGAGAAATAAACAAATTGTTTTAAAGCTCATTGAATATGTTTTATTTAGTACCTGCCCAGTGGAATATATCAAAGGCAATGTAAAGTTTAACAAATCCTTAATTTCCCGGAGTTTGTGATCCCAGAGGGCAAAGAAATTTGCAAACAAGCAAATAAAAGGTAGAATGTGGGAGGGGAACCAAGACACGCAAACACAGCCACAGCTACACAGTTATGGAGCATAGTCACCCACCGGGGGACTGACAGGCTACGGGAGGAGGCAGCATTTGAGTGACAGCATAGAGCAGTAAGAACAAATGCTTCTACAGCACTTGCTACACACCCAGTGTGGTTGAAAGTACTTTACCTCTGGTAACTCAAATAATCTTGACTTCAGCACCATCCTGCATCACCTTGTTTATCATTATTATTATTATTTTAGAGACAGAGTCTTGCTATCTTTCCCAGGCTGGTCTCGAACTCCTGAACTCCTGGCCTCAAGGGATCCTCCCGCCTCAGCCTCTGGAGTAGCTGGGATTACAGGTGTGCACCACTGCGCCTGGCTCTGGACATCACCTTCTTATTTTTTTTTTTTTTTTTGAAACAGAGTCTCTGTTGCCCGGGCTAGAGTACGGTGGCATCAGCCTAACTCACAGCAACCTCAAACTCCTGGGCTCAAGCGATCCTCCTGCCTCAGCCTCCCCAGTAGCTGGGACTACAGGCACGCACCACCATTTTGTGGAGAGACAGGAACACTCTTACGCTGCTAGTGGGCTGCAAATTAGTACAACCCCTGTGGAAAGTAATTTGGAGATATCTCAAAGAACTAAAAATAGAAATGCCATTTGCCCAGCAATCCCATTGCTACATATCTACCCAAAGAAAAACAGACACTCTATAAAAAAGACATCTGCACTCAAATGTTTATGGCAGCACAATTCACAATTGCAAAGATGTGGTTACAACCCAAGTGCCCATCAATACATGAGTGGATTAATAAAATGTGGTATATGTATACCACGGAATACTACTCAACCATAAAAAACAATGGTGAGCTAGCACTCTTATATTATCCTGGGTGGAGCTAGAGCCCATTCTTCAAAGTGAAGTATCACAAAAATGGAAAAACAAGCACCACATGTACTTGTCATCAAATTGGTACTAACTGCTCAACACTAAGGTGCTCACATGGAGTAATATTCACTGGGTGCCGGTCACATGGGAGGGGGTGTTGGGGATGAGTAAACTCACAAGTAATGGTTGTAGCCTGCACTGTATGGGGGAGGGGCAAGCTTGGGGTAGGCAAAGGCATTATATGTAACCATAATGATTGTACCCCCATAATATTCTGAAACAAGATACATAAATATTCATTATAGTGTGAAAAAAATAAATAAAACCAATAAAAGTAAATTCTTAAAATCTCCTAAAAAATGAGAATATAAAGACTATAATGATTTCTTATGCAAGGCGTTAATCTCCAGTGCCAGGAAGGAAATAATTAATATGTTTGACTACACAAAACTGAACATTCTTACATGCTGTTTATTTAAATTTGAAATGAAACAAAAGTATGTATTTATTTGTAACATATAATTAAATAAAAATTCTCAAAATGATACAAAGCAAACTTAACAGAAAGTACTTCTGGGAAAAGGAGGGGGAGGGTATAAAAATAATTTTTACTATTTTTATGACGTATTTCTCTGAATTAATTTGAGTTTTAATTTGAATGCACAATTCTATTACTTGGAGTTCTTAAAAGTATGAAAAATACATCATAAAAATAGACTTATTTGCTAAGTGACAGATAATGAACTGCCTAATTCATATTTTTCATTGTTCATTCATTTATTCTGCACATATTAGTTGAACATATACTATGTTCCAGGCATTATTTTAGGCATTAAGAATTCAGTCATAGGCCGGGCGCAGTGGCTCATGCCTGTATCCTAGCACTTTGGGAGGCTGAAGCACGAGGATTGCTTGAGCTCAGGAGTTTGAGACCAGCCTGAGTAAGAGCAAGGCTCCCTCTCTACAGAAACTAGAAGAATTAGCCAGGCATGGTGATGCACACCTATAATCCTAGCTACTTGGGAGGCTGAGGCAGGAAGATTGCTTGAGCCCAGGAGTTTGAGGTTGCTGTGAGCTATAATGACGCCACTGCATTCTATGCAGGCAACAGAGTTAGCCCTTGTCTCAAAAAAAAAAAAGAAAGAAAGAGATCTTTAATTATCTCCTGGAAAGCCTCTGATGTCCCTCCTGAGCCATCAGCACATTCAACACAGAGATCACCCCTTCCCACTTCACGAAGCACGCTCTTTCCCGGGCTTCCAGGACAGCACTTTCTTGGCTTTTCCTAAGTTGCCTTGATTGGTTCTTCCCACCTTCCTTATTTTCTGAACATTGAGTAGTCTCCTTATCTTAGTCTGTGTAGGCTGCTTTAACAAATTACCACGAATTGGGTGGCTTAAACAACAGAAATTTATGTCTCCCAGTTTGGGGGGCTAGTAAACCAAGATCAGGGTGCCAGCATGGTCAGGTTCTGGTGAGGGTCCTCTGCCAGGTTGCAGACGGCTGATTTCATGCATCCTCATGTGGCAGAAAGAGAGCTAGAGGGCTCTCTCGGGTCTCTCTTCTAAGGGCATTAACTCCATTCATGAGAGATCCGCCCTCGTGACCTAATCACCTCCCAAAGTCCCCACCCCCTAATTCCAACACATTGGGGATTAGGATTTCAACATAGGAATCTTGAGAAGATGCAAACACTCAGTCTATTGTGCACTCAATCAGCCCCAGCCTTCTCATTCCTCTCATCACTTCCAAGATGATCTCAGCTAGTCCTGGGGCTTTAAATACCAAATACAAACTGACAACTACTGAATTCTTACTTCCAACCCAGAGCTCTCCTTGCTTGGATGGCCAACAGGCACTTCAAACCATGCATATCAAACTGAACTTGTGCATTCTTTCTAAACCTGGCCCTCCCCAGTGCTCTCCAGCTTAGCCCGTGCACCCCCAGCAGCCAGGCCAAAGCTCTTGTGGGTGGCCATCCTTAACCATTCATTCTCTGTCTCTGTCTCTGCTCTCTCTCTCCCTCACACACACACAAACACACACACACACACATATGAACTTCCATTCCAGCAGCAAATCCAGCTGGCTCTACCTTAATTTTACCTCTTCTCCCACCTCCATCATTAGCACCTGGCCCAAGCCACCTCCATCCCTCACTTGGGGTCCTGCACTGTCCCCAAGAAAGCTCTTCTATCACTGCCCTTGCCCTTTGCCCCCAACCTGCCATAAATCTATCTTTGACTCAGCAGCCAGAGGGATTCCTCTGAAACATCTCTGTGCTTGTTCTTCTCTGTTCACCTTGGAGCCCCAGGGAGTCCCCGTCTGCCTTAGAGTAGCATTCAGTGTCCCTACTGACCACCCCCCCCAACTGCCTCTCCTCCTTCTCCCCTCCCCCTGGCCCAGACACTTGGGCCTCCCCTTGGGGTCCTGGCACTCCCTGTGCACACAGCCTGGGCCTCTGTTCACCCAGACGTTGGCTTAGCTCACTCCTCCGCTTCTACCAGGTCTCTGCCCACATGTCACTTCTCCAGGGAGGACTTCGTGACCGTCCATACAACACAGCACCCTCCACCTCTCTGTCCTGCCTCACCTGTATTATTAGTGTCCATAGCTTCTATCACTCTGGAACACATGATACAATTATTTGTTTAATTTTTAGGATCTATCCTCTACCACCCTCCCTAGAACATAAGCTCCATGAGGTCAAGGACTTGGCTTTGTTGACATCCACGGTCTCACTGTCACGAGTGCTGCCCTGCACATGGCTGGGCTCAGCAAACAGTTGTCAATGACGCCAGAGCAGCCCTAGGGGGCAGTGGAGTGCAGGAGTGGGCAGAAAATAAGCTGACGTGTAGTCACAAGAGGACTTTAGAATAATAATAACACCCACTAGAAGTTCATCTCCTTTTTTATTATTCTAATACCATGAGCCAGAGATTCTAAACATCATGATAAAATACTCCTTCCCAAATGTTGGACTGTGTTCAAAATAATTGCTGTAGTTACTGCTGTGTTTTAGTGATACACAAGTAAGCTTCACATTGGCATGTTTTCACTCCTTTAATAAACATATTCTACATGGAAATCAGTTTGGAGAATTCCCAACAATGGAGTTGGCCTCTGACACACGCCGAATCAGCAGCATGTTCACTCTGAGACTAAGTTCGTGGTGATTTGGGACCCTTCTTCACGCTCTGGTCTTGGCGCTCAGTGTGTGTCTCCAATGCCTGCCTGTAGCCAAGATAAACAAGGACAGCGATGGCATGTGATTGTGAAAACCGAGACACGGAACTTGAGTCACTTCAATTCTGTGTGACCACTTGGATTTTTTCAAAATTGAAAACAGTGAAATCCAAGACAAAGTGCAAGGTATATTCATTTTGTTTGATAAGTGAAAATTTTAGTTCATATATGTAAAATATTTCACCAAATTTGAATAAAACCTTTAAAACTGAATTTTAATTCTTCTTTTCAAATTGCTAATTGTTTTAAAATTAAAGGACAAATGAAGTAATTCATGATTTTTTAAAATTACTAAATGGTTAATATTGAAGTATTTTGTCATATAGAGGAGGGGGAGGTGAATCAATTTCTGGGTGTCAGATAGGTATACCTGCTGCTGGGAAGTAGGTGTTATCACATTATCAGCATTTTACAGATGAGGAAACTGAGAGACACGATGGGCTTGTGTGGCCTTGCCCAAGCGGCAGAGCTAGGAAGTGGCCAAGCGAAGATTCAAAGCCAGGCAGTCTGTAGACATCACCCCTCCTTGAGGGGAATAAGTTTCCATCTGGACCTGCAGTTGATTGAAACCTAGGGCAGTCATGTTTATTTATAGCTAAGTGTTGTTTGTTGTGCTAACTTGCACATGCTTAAGTTAACTGAATTAAAATAAATTCTTCAAAGCTATGGCCCAGTGATTGCACTCTTAATCTGTACGCAAGAGAAAGAGTCCATGTCCAAAAAAGAGACACGTGCAAGTGTGTTCATAGTGCAGAAGCCAGACACGAAAGGGTACAGGCGGTGTGTTTCCATTCATGTCATGTCCAACACAGAAAAAACTAATTGATGGAGACAGAGGTCAGAATAGTGGCTGCCTGTGAGATTATTGACTGGGAGGGGGAAATAGCAAACCTTCTGGGGTGCTAGTAAGGTTCTGAATCTTGTTTTGGGTGCGTACACTCAGAAAGTTTTATTGGACTGTATATTCTTAAGTGCATTTTAGGCATCTTATGTATGTTATATCCCAATAGAAAAAGTGAAGAACAAAACGAAAGAATCTCTCCAGATATTGCAAAGGAGAAACAACTAGACCAAGCAAACAGTTGACATTTCAGGTGCTTCTCTTGTGCCTGGGCTTGGTGTATCAGCTAAGTAACTCTGTGTCACCGGGCTGGCCTGGACCTGTTTCCAACCTCCTGGAAGATGCTGGGCTCGGGAGGGTGCCCAGGCAGGCAGTTCGAGCGCTTCTGAGTGGGGCAACTGCACGAGGTGCCAGGAGGCACAGTGTGTGTGGAGCTAGCACAAAGGCCAGAGTGGTTACAACAGGACACTCACGGCACGTCCTATTGCTGCAAAGAACCACAACTCATCTCCCTGTTCTGCTCTCAGAATCCTGGTATAGTTCATCTTTCTTGCCCCACCTCCCCGTATAACCCCCCTTTCTACTTGAAAGGGCTTTCTAGGAGAATTTCTTTAGTAATGGTAGTAAAATTTCCTATCTACACTTTCCACATGCCCCTCATTTCCTCTAAAGATATGAAATGATTTCTAAAAGAGAGACACATTTCTGACTACAGAAATAAACTTAAGGTTTTACTCAAATATTCCCATTGCCCTGTACCCTACACAAAACCAGGTAGTGCAGCTCCACGGCCCCACACTCTTACCCAACGTTCTGCTTCTCCCAGGATCTAGACAACGGCCAGCACATGGTAACTGGACAATGAACACATGGAGATAAGCAGTTTCCAGCTGTTGGTATTGCTTTGGCACTTTTCTAAAATATTTAGGATGTAATTCCAAAGTAATATAGCAAGTCATTCATGCGAGTAATTCCATGGGAAGTTTGAGCAGTCACGTTAGTTAGTTTTAAGGTCTCACATAAATAAGGCTACCAGGTTTTTAACTTTTTCTCTGACTCTCTGGAGCTCACTCTGACAAGCTTAAGAGCTCTACACCCTCCTGACTCAAATGTCAACAAGTCCCCTACATCATGCAAGTGCTCCAGAAATCTCTGCCAGTTAGTCCCTGGTGGCAAGCTTGGCTCATTCCACTGCAGATAGGAGTCACTTCAAGCAATACACAAGAGAAAACAAAGACTGAAGATTTTTCTATTCATTACGGAGCAACCATGCTTAGAGGTTAATAAACGTAAAGGGATGAGAAAATTGAGAACAAGATAAAGGCATAAGGCTATTTCTCAATACACAGAGCCATTTAATTAGTTACTCAACTACAATTGCCCAAGGACTGAAAAACTGCTGCAGTCTGAAGCTCTGGCTCATATATGAAGTAGATTTTCCCCTCCAACTCCACCATCTAAGGAAAATCCAGTCATTTCATAATTAGATCAAGTTGAAGGTTCGGAGCAGGGCTACCCGTGGGAAACAGCCTATTCCATTTTCTTGGAAACCCCCTGGTGCGTTCTTACCCTGGTAAAAGATGTTGATTATTGTAAAAGAAGACATTTTACAGCTTAAAAGGCAATGTTCCCCAGAGCACAGGCACTGCAATAATTTGACAGAGGTCTCACGCTGTCACAATTAGCATGACTGAGTGATTTTCCAATTTGCGGAATGCCTTGGGAAGTTAAAAAAAGAAAACCCAAAACCACTCCCAAGCATACTACTCAGAAAAAATCACGAGGAGCGCTACCCCCATACCTGCCTCCCTCTCAGGTCTCAGGTGGCTTGAGCCTGGTCTCAAGCTCCCAGTGCCAAGCCACTGGGCAAGGGGCAGGCCCAGGCAAAAGAGCCTGCTCTTCTGTCCTCTAGTGGTAGGCACTGGTCAACACAGAAGCCCCTCTGGGTACAGCCCCAAGGGTTCCCAGGTAGACTGCATGGACTCGCATAAGCCTCTTTGCTGTGTCCCCAGTGCCTGGCAGAGTGCCTGGAATAGAGTATGTGCTCAACAAATATTTATTGAATTAAATTTAAAAATCAAGTGTTTGATGTGTTAACTAAAAAAGAAAAAATTAGCAAGGTTTGTACTTTGGGAAAAGGAGAGCTTTATTTCTCATCAAGGGTAGCAACTTGCCAGGTGGCCATTCCAACAGGTTGGGAAGCAGAACCCCAGCCAGAAGCCAGGCATATGTGCTTCAAAGAAGAGACAAACGGCAACAGGATTTTATGGAGTGGAGGGGTCAAATATACATATTTAATAAGCTATAGGAGGAGTCATGAATATTTATGAAGGGAAATCATATGAATATGTAATTGTGCTTTATCTCTCCCATCCTGTCATGGCTGGGAACTCATTTTTAAGGTATTTCTGGGGTCCTCTTGACCAGGAAGGGTCCATTCATTTAGTAGAGGTCTTAGGATTTTACTTTTAGTTCACAGTACCCTCTTTTGGCCAAGATATGCCAGAAGCAGTAGTGATGGCCCAACTTTATTTTGTTCCATTATTGGAGGGGTGGAGTGGCTATTTGTCTTAGGTCCGTCTAGGCCCTTAGTGGGACCCTTATGGCCCAGGAGAGGCTTAAAGCCATAAAGGCTTATAGCCAATTAAACAATTGGGCCAGATGGGAATGGGGTAGACAGGCACTCTTTAATCCCTTAAAACCTTTTAAGCAATATAGTTGAAAATCAAAGCAAGGTTATAAAATTAACTTATCTATAAGTATCAAGCTATTGTAGTCTAGGTTTTAGTTACAGATGTGTAGCAATTGTTATATAAACATACGCATTTTTAAAAGCCCATTGTAATTGGCCCTTACAATCTCACACACATCCCTCTTCCACAATAGTTCCTGGACCAAGAGGAAGGGAGGTTCCTGTATAGCGATAGGGTACTGATAATGGAAAACCAACCAGGCCCAGTGAGATTTTTGATAAGGAAGATTTGTAGGCTTCGTTGAATCATCTCTAGTCTTCAGGATAGTATGACTCTGGTTTTCTCGGAAGTAAAATAAGAGATAAATAGCATTAATAATTTGACAGCTTAAGAAGAAGAATTTGGATATCAAAATGGAAAAAGGAATCTATTCTGCTAGGGAATCAAATAAAAACATCATGAAGAAAATTATAATGTCTTTTTTTATAGTCAAGAAATAGCCAGAATTTAGTCCAAACTTTGGACAAATAACAAAAACTTAAAAGCAAATGGACAAGCTAGGATTTAATAATGGGCCTTTTCTTTTTTTCTAAGACAAAATTTTCTCTCTCTAGTTTCTCATTTTTATCAAACACAAATCACAGTAGAACCAACTTACAGTGTTATTATACCTACTTTGATTATTTGCATAAAGTATAGTAAGAATAGTGATTGGCTATAGGATTTCTTTTTTTAAATTGGCTTTGCTGAACCCCCACCCCCCTTTTTAAGGAATTTCAGGCTACTTAAAGGTCTCTGGAACCAAGCCAAGGATTTAACTGCCTGCAGATACCTGTATGAATTGGGAAATTCTTCATTTTTGAGGTCCCAGAGTGACTTGAGATTTCTGGACCTGTTAGAAAATGACATTCTCTGCTTACCACAAATCAGAAAATGTTATAGATGAGGTATCAGGTCAGTATTTTTTTCCAGAGGGCTTTTATTGGCCTTATAAAGTCAACCTGATTCCTCAAAGCAGTCTGGACTACATTTGAAAATATCCCTATCCAGTCAAACCCTTGGCAAAACAACCAGTATCTCTAATTCTCTCCTGTTATAAAAGAAAAACAGATTCTTACTGAACTTGTATAAATAATTATATTGCCATAAAATAAGAATATATACGAATAGTCTCTAAATTTTGGAGAAATCAAGTAGAGAGAAAAAGAAATTTTTCAAATTGTTTACAAAATATACTTTATCAAGTTCTTGTAAGCTATAAATAGCTCAAAAGAAGGAAAAAAGTTTTCTTGTCTTCTGGAAAACAAGACATAAAAGAATTAGCAATGTTTTAAACAAACGGTTAAAAAAATTAGTTCAGTCCCGTGTAATTCATTCTTATTTTGCTTGAGGTTGTATCAGCAATCCTCATGAATGCATTAGTTTTTTTGTTTTTGTTTTTTTTTTGTTTGTTTGTTTTGTTTTTTAAAGCAAGCCAGTTTCTTTAAAGTCCAGAGGGCATGAGCTAAGGTGTCTAGATGTTAAACTCGAAGCATCTTCTGTTAAAGGGGAAGTAGCTTTCATATAGAAAAACAAATGATAATATTTGGAACAGTTTATCCTGCAGATTGTATGTCACAAGATGTGTCTGTAGGACCTTAGAAAAGAAAGTGGTGGCAATTTCACTAGGTCCAAGTCAGAAAAATGGAAGAAGAGTTGAAAACATTATTTGGAGACTTCCAGCTGGGAAAGAACTCAGGATTCAGTTTAAACCACCGCATGATCTCTAAAATTAATAGGGAACTACTTTTTGAGAAGAATTAAAGTAAAATAATAATTGTATGTGGATGACAAAAAGTCTTAGAATAGACATGGTAAAAAAGACAATTGAAAAATAAAATGCGGTTATTTTTGTGGCATGTAACAAGTTAACATAATAACCTAATTATTATTGATAACATATTAAAGTATATCAGAATTTTAGGAATCTCATACAGTTTCGGAACACATATTAATAACACCTTTATATAAATATAACCCAAAGAAAGTTAAACACCATTTCATATTTGACAATGCTTCCTATATAGTTTTAACATACCTAATAAGTCAAATGTGTTTCTCTTAGACTTTCAGTGGCCCTAATATTTGGAAAACTAGTTTGAGGTTAAAAAGCCAATTTAAAAATTTTGATGTTAGAAAGTTCGTCAAATATCAAAAGTTTAAAACACTTTTTGTAAAATAGGGTTACAGGTTACTATAAAACAGCTATTCATTTAACCAAAATGATAATTTAAAAGATTTTGAAAAGCAAAAATTTTTTTCAAAAAAGATATCCAATTTTTTTCATATTTTATATATAGAATTGTTTCTCTTATATCTAGTAGCTTTAATTACATATATTAATTTTAATTTTCATTAATCCTTATTTTTGATGAACAATCAATGAAGTCAAAGTAACTTTGAGCTGTTATCAGTTCTCAATTTTTATTAGCGTATCTAAATAGCTTTAGTTTTCTGTATCGTATAAAAATATGTTGTTAAAGTATATAAACTTAAACCTATGTCCAACGATTTTAATGTTTTAGTATTCTGACTGACTTATAAATAACCCAGACATTTTATCATCATCTTCTTTAATTTAACATAATATGACTTTAAGATTTTAAATTACTGAAAAGAATTTTGAAAGTATGATGTTACCGAAAGCTCAGCACTTACCCTTAAGGCCATATCAGAAGAACGAGAACAAGTGGTTTGAGAAGGAAAGAGAAGTTTATCATTTTGCCAGCAAAGGAGAAAAATGGTAGACTATCATCTCAAAATCCAAATTCCTGTACATAGGCAGAAATACAGAGCTTTTAAAGGGAGGACCCTCAGTTCCAGGCTATTGTCATTGAACTACAGTTAGTGATTCTAATGGCCCCATCTCTGCCAAAGACGAAGCCTGTGACCTTCCGCCCACCTGGGAGACCCACCCAGACCTCTGCTGGCCAGGCCCTGGGCATGGGATGGAGACAGTTCAGCTGAGCTATCTCCTGTAACACAAAGAACAAAAGACATTTCTCTGCGCCTCTGGACCACCTTTCTGAAGCAGTAATGCAGGTCTGTTTCCTGAAAGAGTAGGGAAGTTTTAAAGAGACAGAAAATATTTTTGCCATTTTTTTCAGGCCATTCCCTCTGTTATAATAACACAGACATATTATCTCCAATGTCTTCTTCAGTCCCCTTAGGTCTTAAGTAGCCACAAGATATCCAAGATGACTAGAAGGGCAGAGCCTGTGTCCTCAATTTCCATACCAGGTGAAATGTTGAGAACCAAAGACAAGACACTTGGGGATCCTGACTCTTCTAGAATAGCCAGGGGGCAAAGCAGGGGAAGGGAGGTGAAGGCCCCAGCAGGCTTGGCTATGCCCTGTAGCTGTTGGTCTAGGCACTGAGCATGTGTCTCCAGGCCTCACCATGGCCACCTATCTGGAACCAGAATCTAGAGGCGCAAAACTAAAAATATAAGTTTGTCATTGAGAATGGGACAAGTAAAAAAAAAAAAAAATACATATTTTCACATGTCTAAGCTTTTTATATGAAAAAAGCCTCATGTGTCTTTCACAGGTGGAAGAAGACAAGAAATCAAAGGTCCTTTATGGCTTGAAAAGCAGAAAAACAGTTTTAGGGAAGAGAGAGACAAAGAGAAAAGGGGGAGAAAGCTTGAACAGTTAACAAAAAGTGGTCTTGTTATGCAAATGAAGCCTTCTGAGTAACAGCCCTCAGAGTGCATAGAAGGCAAATGTTTCTTTTCAGGCCTTTAAAAGTGGGGACTCTTAATTTTTTTTTTTTTTTTTTTTTTAGATCAGAGAAAGATAGTTCTGGTGTATATATATAAAATACAGTTTACAGCAGTCATTTGAAAATATGTTAAAGAAATATACCTTGGGCCAAACTATTTCCAATACTTTTAGACTATTTTGAAGCTAAAAGTTTTATATATTAAAAGCTAAATGATACTTTTGAAGAAATTTGGGTTAGAGGTTGTTAGAGATAGACAAAAAATAAGAGGAGAAAAACCGAATTGGGATAAGGAGGAAAAGAAAACAAAATTTAAACACATCATCTCATACCTTCCTAAGTCAACCTGTTTTTAGTTCTGTGAATAAATCAGTTTAGTTAGGCAGCTGTGTCCCATTCCAGGAGCTACTATAAAGGAGTTTCTTAACCAAAGAAAAAAGGAAATGTCAATATTTGGAGCAATTTTTTTATAAAACTAGTTGGGAAGAAAAAACAGTTGTTTAGGAGCAGAGATGGAAGGAGAGGTCAGAAAGAAGGAAAGAGTCAACTCTAAATATGTCCCATGTACCAAATTTTTGGAGGCTCTTTTAACTTTAAATCACCCTCTTTAAGGGAGGCTATGAAAGGCTTTTGATCCCATTTGGAAAATGTGAAACACCAATTATAGGATGATCTTCATTGCTTTGGAATGTTGTTTCAATTGAGCACACCGATAAACTAGAGGTCTTCTAAGATTTTATTGTGTCCAGCAAAGCTTTAAATCATTTTAGGTTAGATTTTAAACATTTACAAGAATTTTTTTATAGTTTTTTAAGCATGTTAGTCACTGGTGTCTCTGATGGTAGTGGATCAGAGCCCATTTCCTTAGAATTAAGGTTTTTATAACTGCACTTAAACCTCTATGAGATTGTCCAAGTGCCAAAACATGAGCATCCTCATAAACCCTTATGGACCAGCTGAGTCCAACTAGTTCCTCCCACCCCCCCAGCAGCCAGAATGGAGAGAATCGGGGAAACTGGAGTAGCCTCCCAAACCTGCGCGGGGCTAAGAAAAACATTCCATCTGGGTCCAGAATGGAGGGAGTCCGAACTGGGGAGAAATGAAGGGAAGGGGTGGAGAGAAATAAAGGCTCTAAGATCTCCATTCTAAAAGCAGGAGATCTTGGACGCAGGGGAGCTTACTGGAGTTTCTCCCAGCA
Organism: Lepilemur ruficaudatus; assembly: GCA_963574885.1. Lineage (NCBI taxonomy): Eukaryota > Metazoa > Chordata > Mammalia > Primates > Lepilemuridae > Lepilemur > Lepilemur ruficaudatus. The sequence continues at coordinate 48,037 of CAUYRT010059918.1, forward strand.
AGGTCAGGGAACAACTGAGCTATCAATGGGCTCAAGCAGACGTCATGTGTTGACCTCCAATCACGCTGGGGGCACTGGGGGTCACCCTGGTTCCCTTAGTGGTTGCCATTTGTTAACTAAAAAAAATATTAATGAGCAAGTTTTATACTTTGGTAAAAGAAGAGCTTCGTTTCTCTTAAGGAGTAACAGCCTGATGGGTGGCCCCAGCCATAAACCAGGCACAAAGAAGATGTTAGGTTTGTTCCTGGTGGAAACCCAAAAATTGGCAGGAGTCTGGAGAGTCCGAGGTTGTAAATCTAACTTCGATCACAGACAGCTGCAGCAACACCAGCATTCCTATCCCCCCTGACAAGGATGAAGCTACCCCCCTGCCATATCTCTGCAGGTATTACTCACTCCTCCTGGAAAAACCCTCTATAAAATCCAAAGCTTTCTCCTCCCTCGGGGTGGATGCTTTTTCACCTCCACCCGTCTGCACCCAGATGCTCAAAATAAATGGCATTTTGCTACACATGAGGCTTCGTGTGTCTCTCTCTCGGCCCTGGACCTAACAGAAGAGACAAAAGGCAACAGGATCTTATACTGAGCGGGGTGGCCAAATATACATATTTAACAAGCTGTAGGAGTCATCGTGAACATTTGTGAAGATAATCATATGCCTGTAATTGTGCTTTATCTCTCCCGTCCCATCATGGCTGGGACCTCAGTTTTAAGTCGTTTCTGGGGTCCATTCACTTAGCAGAGGTCTCAGAATCTTATTTATAGTCCACAGATGCTCACGCACAAGGAAATCAGAGAAATGTAACAAACAGTTCCTGCCTTCAAGGTGCTTACAAACTAGCTGGGCATCTACCACTTTCCAAAAGTGCACCTGTCTGCTAATACAGTCCAGGACCATGGACCTGGGCAATAGAACAGGGTCACTGACATCCTTCCCTAGCAAATTACTGAAATTACTCTCTACTGTTCCCTCTTCTACTTTCCGATGATGGTGCTGTCCAGCCTCTTAAGGAAAATAGCAGACTTACCTCTCCCAGCATTCATCATGCAGTCCCACGTCATGAGCTGCCCAGGCCTCAAACCTGGCTGTGCTGAAACTCCTGTCCTGGTCATCTGGGACATCTCCCTACCCTGTGCTGCATTCCATGGTCAGACTGCTTTGGATTTCAAAGCCTTACAAAGCCCTTAACCAAAGAGATAGTTCTTTCACTTGACCGAATATTTTGGTCCAATCCAATCCTCCCTTTCTCTCTAAAGACATGTTCTACATCCCCTTTGTTTAGACTGGAAGAAAAATCTACATCACTCTTAAAATCCACCTGCCCTCTGCCACCACCACTCCCCCCACCCCAGGGACCCTAAACTAAGCTTGGGCACTTCAACATCCCTTCAGCAGGGAAATGCCCAACCCAGGGATATACATCAAATAGGACTGAATAGCTTTCATTGAAAATCCTCAATGAAGGTGGTTCCAGGGTCAGCTCAGCAGCTCAAAGAATGATGCCTCCTCTGCCGTTCCCTTTGCATCTTCTTGTGATCCTATCTTAGGATCACTGGCATCCTCAACAACTGTCCTCACTCAACTGTTTTCAAAGGGGAAGACTAAGACGGAACCCTTCTGCTCACAGCGTTCTCTCTGATTAGAGAAGAAGGATATTTCCCAGAGCCCTCTGGAAGGCTTCCTTTATATTCCGCTTTCCAGGACAGTTTATAAGCCCCCTTGGCGCAGAGGCTGGGCCCACCTTACCCAAGAGTAGAGGATCTGAAATGATGAAAAGACGAAAAGAATGTGGTTCTTTTAGCAAAGAATACAGAAGAATAGAAATATTTTTGCGTAGGTGAAAAACAGTGTCTGCAACCATCAACTAAAATTGCCTGCAACAAAAGGCGTTGACTATCTCATGTAACAGGAAATTCAGAGGTGGGTACTTTTGGCTGGTTAATTCACCAACTAAACTACGTCAAGTCTCTGGCATGACTTCTCTGTGATTCTTTCAGTTTTGCCTGCTTGGCCACTAGATTGCTGACATTACATCCTCACATATACTGTCCAAACGCAGGCATAGGGGGCTTCGTCTGTGTTATGCTTTTAATACAGAAGAAAATCCTTCCCATCAGCTCTTAGCCAGCTTCCCCCTCTAATTCCACTGGTCAACATCAGTCCCATGCCCATGTCTTAGCTGAAATAGTGTCTGGGAAAGTGACTATCTGGCCTTTTTTTCGGAATAGGAGATATCCCGCTATCAGCAAGGAGGAAAGGCAAGAATGGCTATTGGGTAGGCATAGTAGCAATTATTAAGCTACTGTGAGCATTACCAATATTCAGATAGATGGAGAGCTCTCCATGAGGCTGCGCCAATCAGAGAGAGATTCACGGAAGAGCCACTTTGCGGTCATGTACCCTGTTAGATGGTACACAAAACTAATCTTTTTCGTACGTTATTCAACTCTGAGTGTGACACAGAGACTGCTCAGTTCCAGCTATTTTGAGTCATTGGTCTATATTCCTGAGGGACACCACCTCCTTGCCTTGGATGTCCACCTTGGCCTGTTTTTCTTGCTGAAGGAGGCAAGCTGGTCTCTTAGCTACAAGCCAGGATGCCCGTGACAGCAAATCACTAAACAATTCTCCTTAAGATGGATTTAGGAACCACGTGTACAGACTGGATATGTATGGCTGAGCTTGGGAATGAGATGAATAGACCTGAGCAGTGGGTCTTCCCAGCCCTGGAAGCTTTATTAAGAATTATTGCTCAGAGATCCCAGCAGGTCATTAAGACTAATTGCATCATCCTGAGAATAATGAGCCACATCTTCACAGATTAATGTGGGTTTTGCTGATCGAAAAGCCACAGCTTTATCTAACACCTCTGCTCTTGTTAATGTTCAGCTTTTTCTTTGAGGCTCATACCTTGAGGCCCCTTAACAAAACATGTGACTATTGACTCTGCAGGTAGGTGAACGTGCAGGGTATGAGGCAGTGGTTACCAGTGGGGTCTGGTGGATAGATCATAGGTGGTTTGTGGGACCAAAGGAGCACAGTTAACATTCACTGAAACTGATGCAGGGGTGTCCCCAGGAAGGGAGGAAAGCCCCCTGAACTCACCAAGTGGGTTCTTGGCTTTGCACAGGAAAGAATTCAAGAGTGAGCCATCTAGTAACAAAGTTTATTGAGACAGACAATAGATTCTACTCCACAGACATAGTAGGGGTCCTTTCCACAATAGGAGGGGGACCCCTTATGGGGCAATGGTTGTAACAATAGCCTTGCTGAAATAACAGGAAAATACCTAATCCCATAATTTTCTAATAACAGCTAAAGATCAATCTTATGAGCTTTCTGTTTGCTCTCTCTGCTGGCAGGCAACCTGCTGGGACTCTGTTTTCACAAACATCATCAGAAAAGAGCCCAGAAAGGAAATGTGAATGTTTCTCTTTACATATCACCAGCTCACAGCCTTTAGAATTTGTCTCGATAGCCTTGAAGTTCCTGAGAAGCGGTCCCCACATCCCCCCAAACCAGACAGCAGGGGGGTAAACTCCAGGCCTTCCTTCCTGCCCAAAACCATATCTCAGGGGCAAAAATCACATCCCCTGTGATAGGCCTGACTACATTTCAGAGATAAGCAATTCTTCAGGAACAGAAGAAACAAGAAAGACCAACACCTAGATGTGGGTCAGCTGCCTGCTAATTACTTCACAACAATTACTGTTTTTCTCTTTGTCCCCATAAAAACAGCAAGCCACTTGGCCTAGCTGCTGGCATCTTCCCTTCTCTTTGTTTGGGATGCCACGTCATCTCCTGCTCTCTTCCCCCCACCCCTTCTCTCTCTCTCTCTCTCTCTCATTCTCTCTGTCTTTCTAAAGGATAAAATACATTTTTTTACTTTTATATCTTAATCTCTTTGTGAGAAATCTTTTTCCACCCGCACCATGAGCACCTACTAAGCTTTCCACCCTAACAATGGTAACATTTTTAGGTGTCCAAAAACCCTGTGCATGACCAGCACTGTCTTGAGGTCAGACCATAAATGTTAATCATAAACTGCTGTCACAGAAAAGTAAGCACAAACAGTTCGTAAGGCATCCGGCTTAGTAATTAATCCATCCTTGGGTGATCCGGGGCCAGCTGCTTGTTCAGGGTGGTTAGGGTCTGGTATCTGTCAAAACAGCTGCACAGAGGCTCTCTTGACCTTCCTTTTCTGCCTCATCCCTATGTTAGAACCTCACTGTGATATGACCCGCACTATGGTATTCAACTTCCTTACAGCCCTAGCGGACAGTCACTCTTGTTCCAAGCTTTCAGAAGAGCAAAGTTGAGTCTCCCTGAAGGTTTGCAACTTGCCCTAACTCATATGCTCTATGACCTGGCAGAGCCCAGCTTTGAAACCAGGAATTTTGACCCCAGAGCCATGCTCTTTCTCCTTCGTCCATTTTATGAAAATTAGCCTAAAATTGCTGCAAATCAGGCTTCCCCCAAATATCTCCATGACAGGCCATCCCAGGTGAAGTTCTCAAGTGTCAAGAAGTCAAATCAAATAACATTCTTCTGCTCCCAAGGGTTCAACTTTGTGGTTGTAGAGGAATGAGACAGATTTAATGCAGTAACACTTTAAATAGTAAAGTTAAAATGCAAACACATCTAAAAAGGGCAAGGGAGGCCTTGCCTCCCCATGAAGATGGGAAAAGTCCTCAGGAGGGTTTTGCTTTGACAGAGGGAGAAGAGGCAGCCACAAGGACCTGGAAGTATAAAAACATCATAGACTTGTGGAGTCTTGAGGTCTCAGGAGCCCTAGATCTCAGGATTGTATGAACCAGTGTACGACTGTCCACCCTTCTCCACCCAGCTGGTAAGTCTGAGATAGATGGACCTACTGCTCTCAGGAGGGCAGGCAAAGCCAGAAGCAGCTGCCCTAAGAGAATGCCCTGAGCAGATCAAAACACTCCTCCAAGGGAATCAAGACAGACTTTGATACCCAAAGTGTTTTTCTTTATTTGCATACTTCAAGGTTCACTCTTTGTGCTGTAATGTTCTATGGATAATGTCAATGTAACATATCTGCCATTAAAGTACCATACAGAATAGTTTCCCTGCCCTATGCATCTCTCCCCTCTCTCGCTGAACGCCTGGCAACCATTATCTCTCCATAGTTTTGCCTATTCTGAAATGTCATATAGTTGGAATCATACAGTATGTAGCTTTTTCAGACTGGCCTTTTCACTTAATAACATGCATTTAAGGTTCCTCCATTTCTTTTCATGGCTTGAATAATAATCCATTGTATGGATGAGTCACAATTTGTTTATTCATACACCTATTGAAAGACATCCATATTGCTTCCAATTTTTGGCAATTATACATAAAGCTGCTATATTCATTCATATGCAGGTTTTTGTGTAGACATGAGTTTTCAATTAATTTGAGTAAATACTAAGTAGTATAATTACTGGATTATATGGTAAGACTGTGTTCAGCTTTGTAAGAAACTGCCAAACTGTCTTGAAAGTGACTGTACCACTTGGTATTCCCACCAGCAATAAGTGAGAGTTTCTCTTGCTTTCTATCTCCACTAGCACTTAATATTGTCAGATTTTTGGAATTTGCCTATTCCAGTATGTATGTGGTGGTATCTCATTGTTGTTTTAGTTTGTTTTCCCTAATAACATTTGATCTTGAGCATCTCTTCATAAGCTTATTTGCCATCTTGTACCTTCTTTGGTGAGGTGTTTTTTCAGATCTTTGGCCCACTTTAAATTTGGCAAAATTCCAATTTTCCAGTTGGGCCCAATTTGTTTTTTTTTTTTTTTTAATTGTTGAGTCTTAAAAGTTCTTTTTATATCTTGGATACAATTCCTTTATTAAATATTTGTTTTGCAAAGATTTTCTCCTAGTCTGGGCCTTGTCTTTTCATTCGCTTAACAATGTCTTTTGCAGAGCAAGTGTTTTTGATTTTAATAAAGTCCAACTTATCAATTTTTTCTTCCATGGATTCATGCTTTTGGTGTTTTGTCTAAAAACTCATCACTATATCCAAGGTCAACAGGATTTTCTCTTATATTTTCTTCTAGAAATTTTATAGTTTTCATTTTACATTTAGGTCCATGATCCATTCTGAGTTAATTTTTTTTTAAGTTTTTTTTTTAAAAAAACAACTTTATTGAAGTATAATTTACATACTATGTAATTAATCCATTTTAAGTGTACAATTAAATGATTATTAGTAAATTTACCAAGTTGTACCGGTATTCACATAAATCAGTTTAAGAACATTTCCTTCCCCCTATTGAGACCCCTAATTCCCATCCCCAACTACAGGGACCCATTAATCTTCTCTTTTATTTCAGTTATATCCAAAAGACCAGCCTACCAAGGTCCCTTCTTAATTGCACCTCTCTTGACCACAATTACCCAACAATAGCCTTTTTAAAATAGGCATCTAAATGCACAATTTTTTCCTGAGTGTTCATATATCCTTGCCTATGGCATTTATCATGTGTATGTGCAAAATTATGTTTCATTTGATATTTATGGTATGACAAGTTTCTTCTAAAATCTGGGATGTTAGGTATAAGAAACCACTACTCCCATAGGCACAAAACTAATAAAATCTTCCTCTATCTCATAGACACACACACACACACACACACACACACACACACACACACTCAATTGGAGCTGTCCAAATTATTTGCTATTCCGTCTCACTCCAGGCACAGGGTCTCTGGACAAGTAGTATCCTAGACCTATTTGTATACCTTCTCCCACTTCTACCCCAATTTCTTGTTTATCCTGACTCCTTCTTCAAGTCTTCCCTCAACAGCCACTTTCTCAGAACATCCTCCTGTAACCCCATAAGCAATCATAAATCACTGAACTAAATGTTTTCTTCTTACCACATCTATAATTATATATTTATCTACCTGATGAATATATTAGGAATTGGTTATTCAGGTATTATCAGCTTTTTTAAAGAACTATGACTAATTAACAGTTAATGAATGATTATGACTATAATGGTTTGATGCATCATCTCTTTTTAATCCTCACAATGACACAAAACCTGGAGTGGCAAAACTAGGTTTTGAACTGAAATAGCATAAATCTGGAAATCACAAACCTAGATGGCTGAAATCTTCCTTTTTATCGTTTTTTGTAAACACATTTGCTTACTTCTCTGGGATACTATTGACAGGGAAAAAGAAGGGACTGGCTGTTTTTTCAGTATAGGACATGTTTGATGTGACTGACTGCCATATAATGTTATGGCACTCACCTTAAATCACCGTGTTCTGAGCACCCAGTTTCTGTGCTGACAATTGGCTGCTTCAATTGAATATTTCTCATGCTTTTAAAACTTCATAGATGCCAGATCTTTTAATTCTTCATAACAATAGTAGCCTGTGTCTTGTTTGCTCTGTGTGGCTACCTTTTTCTACTAGTCTGTTCACGACATCTTCTTTGTGCCTGTTTGTCAGAGAAGCTTCTGGTTCTCAGTGACAATTTTGTTACCAAAATATCACTCAGTTGTTTAAATTAATTTGGGAAAAAAGTTCCTAAGGTGTTGTTTTTCTTTGCCCTTCACGTAAGTGACCTTTTCATGACTCAGCCCTTCCATACTCATCAGCTCCATGGGGTTGGGGGAAGTGTGTGTGTGTGTGTGTGTGTGGAGTAGGGCTGTACTTTCATACTGGCAGAAGCAACACAAAGAGAAACCTTATATCTGCTAATTTTATTAACTGAACTGACTACATGATAAAATTTGGCCAGTTCATGGTGCATTAGAGGAATTGCTTCCTTTTATATCTGTAGCATTGTCTCTAAAACTTCTTGAGAACATTTTTACTGCTTGAATTGCTAAAGCCTGTTTTATCACATAAGTTAGACAATTCAAATTATTGCTTAAATTTAACATTTACTGCCATTGTATATGTTTAAAAACATCACTACTCAAACCCAATTAAAATTCTTGGATAAAACTTTTAAGAAGTTAATAATTTATGATGTCTCAGGTGCAAGAAACAAAACCCAAATCAAAGTGAACCAAAACGAAGAAAATGTTTACTATATCACTTCTTAAGAAGTTTCTAAAAGAGAAATCCCAGAGCTGTTTAATTTACTGTCTTAATGACATAAAAATAAGAGTTACTTTTGATTTAACTGGTTCTTTATTTTGGCTTAACCCCTCTCATGGAGATGACAAACACAATTCTGCAATTTTCATGCATACCTGACAACTTTGAACATAAAATGTGTCACCATGTCTTCCTATGAATATTCTTTGGTTAGCCAGAAGACCACTGTGGAAGTATCCAATGGACTTCCTCCTCTTTTACTCTACTAGCCAGAAATCAAACTCATGCTCATCTCTACCCAATAATCACAATGGAAATGAGATCACTAGGATGGTATATTCGAGAGCTTTACTCAAGACAGAAGGACCAGTTCACCTTACTTAAATAAACTAGGGATGAAACAGACAAACACAGACTTTGCCTTAGGGGAGATAGGATATAAATGCTTTTTGGAGGGCAACCACAGTATCTATTAAGGTTTTTCTAAAAGGTTATACTTTAAAATTATTCTTTAAAAACTATATGAAAATTTGTGACACTTGGAGTTTTATTGTTTTATCTTCATATCAAAAATAGATGTGGAGCATCAGCTGATAGTAATGTAGTTATACCTTTAGCTATTTAACAATTTGAAAAGTGCCCAAATGAGAATAAAATCTAACTCATTCACCAGCAAATATTGAGCGGGTTGAATGTCCCAGCCCCTTCCTCAAAGCATGAAGTACTCTGTGTACAGAAGAATAAGACCCAGCTCCAGCTCTTGTGGTGCTATGTTTAGTAGGAGTTGTGATTAATAAAAGACTCTTCAGGCTGATATGTGTAACAATTACATGAAAGAACCAAAAAAAAATGCTTTTTGGAATAAGTACCGCTGGAAGAAAAATAAGGAAGAAGACTTTAATAAAAAATCTAAAATATATTCTTCCTGCTAGTAAAAGAAAATAGTTCTTATAATCTGGACATTGATTGAAGTGGGAAAAAAGTGCTTTGAGTACCAAAAAAACTAAGATTTGTTATGCAAGATATTAGATTCATATTCAGAATTACATTCAGCATATGAATTGTCCATACTTACTTTAGGTGCTTTAAAAATGTACTGTAAAATTGCCATGATGTAACTATCCAAATCAACATGGTATAAAATTAGAATTTGGGGACAAAATTCTATATAGATCTATATAATCAGATTTAATTTAAAAGAAAATGATCTATATAATTAGATTTAATTTAATAATGGACTCATTAAATGTAAAAAAGTTGAAATAATACCATTCACAATAATCTGGATTCAACTGGAGACCATTATCTTAAGTGAAGTAACTCAAGAACGGAAAAACAAACACTACATGTACTCACTATTAAATCAGAACTAACTGAAGAGCACACATCTGCACAGAGGGAAATAAAATTTAGTGGAAATTAACCAGGGGGGAGCGGGGAGGAAGAGAGGGGAATAAACCAACCTAATGGGTAATATGAAAACTATTTGGGTGATGGGCATACCTATAACTGGGACTGAAACATTACAAAAATGATCCATGTAACTTAAAACATTTGTACTCCCTTAATATATTGAAATAAAAAAATAAAAATAAAAATTGACTCATTAAACAAAGCTGACAAGCAGCCCATATATCCCTTATATTGTAATCTCAGTTATAGAATCTTTTAGGTTGTGATAATACAGTGGAACATTTTGTTTGAGCATCTGAAGGTTGAAGTGCTTTTATGTCTTCTCTCTTTAAGAGACATCACATTCTGCATGAGACAACACTTGATGGCAAAAAATAACATAACAAACAAACAAAAAATTGCCAATACTGTCTTTTTCTCCCAAAGCTCTAATACATTTTTCTGTGAGATATCCTGTTGCTAACACTTTTTAAGAATTAAACATGACTACAAATTCTCAAGGAGGAATGCTGCAAAACCACATATAAAATTCAATGCTGATATAAATATTTATCTGGGAGTTAGAAGTATTATAAATACAAATAAAATATTTTATTTCCAATTTTAGAATATTTGCTCTCTTCAAATACCATAAAACATATACTATAATGTATGTGTTTTAGGTTAGTATGTGTTATGGATTAAATGTTTGCATCCACACAAAATTAATGTTGAAATTGTAATTTCCAATGTGATGGTATTTTAAGATGAGGGATTTAATGGAGTGATGAGGTCACTCATGACCTCATGAGGGATTTAATGGAGTGATGAGGTGCCCTCATGAAAGAGCCCAGAAAGAGAACCCTACCCTTTTCACTAGGTAATATTACAGTGAGAATACATCCAGCTATGGGGAAATGGGCCCTTACCAGACACTTAAACTACCATTGCCTTGATCTTGTACTTCCCAGACTCCAGAACTGTGAGAAATAAATTTCTGTGTTTATAAGCTACCAGTTTATGGTATTTTGTTTTGGGAATCCAAATGGACTAAGATAGCATGACTGTCAAAAAGTAGAAATGAGAAGTGGAACCATCAAAAACAAGTTAGTTGTCCATCCCCAGATATACTACACTAATTTTTGATATGTTATGTCTAAATTAGCCAGAGAAAGTCTCTAGGCCCCAAAAGAATATCACTGAGTTTATGTTTCATAATCCCTCATGGATACACTCATCTACCTTTGTGTGTGTGTGTGTGTGTGTTTCTCTATAAAAGGCCAAAAGAATAAGTCATAGTCTATCTCTTTTTCTGTACCCATCCTACAGACTCAGACTCAACCCTATGGGAAGAAACCTAATGATCTCATTTTAAAAAAGATAAGTGGAAATACTGTCATGAATTAAAAACATGAGTAGACCAATCTCTGGAAACATTTTCCTGTTACTCCAAAATTGTACAAAAGAATACCATAATGCAAAGTACATTTTTAATAACACACCAGTGTTATAAACATTTCCATTAGAGTTTTCAATTAATATAATGTGATTTCAAGTTGCAATTATTTTACAGTGCATAGTGAAGGGAATGCTAATTATGATAACTTCTGGTTTTCTTTGTTCTTTAGTCAAAGACAAAGCACTCTGTAATAATAGCAGCAATACTTCCCGAGATTTGGTATAGGAGTGTTGATTCTATGGACAATTGGAAATTCAATTTGAAAAAGGTACATGATTTAATATCTGGTATTTAATGACTGAAACTATTTGTGTCCAGTGTACAATGAATGACTTTTCTTTCCAAGATCAAGACACCAGCATTCAGTCTCTGATGAAGGCCTTCTTGGGTTATCCTCATATAGCAGAAGGCAGAGGGGCAAAAAGGGCTGAACCGCCATACCTCTTTTATAAGTGTGTTAATCCCTTTTCTGAGGGTAGAGCCCTTATGGCCTGAACACCTCCCCAAAAGCCCACCTTTTAACATGACCATAATGGGGATGAAGTTTCAACATCAATTCTGAGAAGGACACAGACATCTAAAGCATAGCAGTAGCCAAGAAGCTTTGTTCATGCCCCCTCAATGCCATAGATTCATCTTTGAATTTTATGCAAACAAAATAATACAATCTGTAATTTTCAGTATCTGACGCATTTCAAAGTAAACTTTGTAAGATTTGTCAAAACCATGCATGTAGGACCAGCATGTTCATTTAATTAGCATTTAATATTACATCGCATGAATATACTAGTTTATATGCTCATTCTAATGTTGATGAATTTGCTATCTGAGATTTTTCAGATTTGAATAATTATAAATAATGCTGGTATTAATATTTTTGTATACATATTCTGTTCATAGATACATTCATGTCTTTTCAGTGTACAATTAAAAATGAAATAGCTATGCCACAGGAGATATATATGCTTAACGGGAATATATACTGCCAAAGAGTTTTTCAAAGGAGTCATACCAATTTACAGCCCCACCATCAGTGCATAAGAGTTTAAGTTTCTCTATATGCTCAGATATTAGTAGGTGACGATTGTGTAGTATCTGCTAGAAATACATTCAAGAATCTTAGAGATATATATGCTTATAATGAGTGAATACATGCAGAATAGCAGAAGATAAATGGAAACTATATGAAACAGCAAATGTAAATTCTGTAACTGAAAACTACAACATCTCAAATTAAAAATTCACTAGATTGGCTTCTTAACATCATATTGGAGATGCCAGAAAAGTGGTCTGGGAATTTGAAGATAGATCAACATAAATCATCTAACCAGAAGCAAAGAGAGAAAAAAAGGAAAAAGAAATTCTGTGATCTCTGGGAAAATATCGTGAGATGTAGCATATGCATAATTTAAGTTCCATAAGGAGATGAGATAGAATGAGGTGAAAAAGAAAAAAAAAACTGAAGAAAGACTGGTTAAAAATTTCCTAAATTTTAAAACATCAATTTACAGATTAAAAAAATCCCAGCTAATCTCACACAAAGAAAACCACAGCTAGACCCATAACAGTTAAACAGCTAAAAACTGAAGATGAAATATGAAATCTTGAAACAATCAAAGTCAAACAACACATTACATAAAGGGATAGAAATAATCTCAGCCAACTTCTCATAATACACAGTAGATACCAAATACACTCGAGCAATATCTTTAAAGTTTGGGGATGGGGGGAGTAGGTCCAGATCTCTATGTACAGTGAAAATGTCCCTTTAAAATAAAGGAAAATAAATAATTTTCAGATACATAAAGAAAAAGAATTACTAGCAAACCTGCACTACAGAAAATGCTAAAGGAATGTCTTTGGATTGAGAGAAAAAAATTGAGCAAAAACTCACATCTTAACTTTACAAAATTAGTTAAGTATTCCAGAAGTTTTGTCTATTTGGTTCATATGTTTGCTCCATTAAGTTTTGGAAGTGCTTGACATGAAATGAAAAAATTATATTTATTAATGCAATTTATAAGGCCTAAAGAAATGTAATTAAATTACAAATGATACAAATTACTTAAGTGAATTTAATTATTTCCAACTGCATTAATTTAATAATAATTAAAGAAAAGTAAAGGGTTTTTTATTAAAAAATTCTAGATTAATAAGTAGAACAATGAAATATATGTTTTGCCTTTTTCAGCCTCAAATAATCAAGGTAATTTATAACTTTAATGAATTGAATGTTAAATTAAAAGCCCAGCAATTCTAAATAGACCTTTTTTGTACAAATTTAACATCAAAAATCTCACCCGAGCTCTACTATTAAAAAAAATTATAACAGTTCTCAGGGAAATGAACAACAAAAGGCTATTTTCCCCAAGCACCCAGTGTTTTCTGTACAATGTGGTATATAGATACTTAGGGTGGGGGCTGGGAACAACAAAAGAAATGAAAAACAGAAGGGCTTTCATAAAAAAACCTCAAAAAATATTCCATAAAACTGATTCTCACATCCACTCTGTGCTTGCTATTATCCACACCTGACAGCCATTCATTTATGTATGATAAATAAATGAGAAAACTCATTAATACTTAACCAGACAGTCAAGCACATTGCTAATTTGTCTCCTGGACATGTGCTAATAACAAAGGCTATGTCTGCATGGGCTGAGTAAGAAGATGGCCAGACTGGGTCCCGATGGTGATTCTATCTTCTTACTCTTCAGTTCATTTATGTCACCTTTGAGGTTACCGTGAGATGGCCATGTATTTATTTCTTACCATACCAATTGATAGTTTCAGGAACTGAATATTAGTTGGGGTTTGGGCCAGTCTATACTCTAAAGAGAAAGTCTTTATATAAGCCATGTTTGCGTTGAGAAATGTTCAAGGCAGTTTTCTTTCTACTCTCCTATTTCAGTGCCGCGTTTCCACTGAAGCACCATGTTTTCCTTCACTAATCCACCTACTCTGTGGCTCCATCCGTGGCCACAATACTCTCTTTCCTCCTGTATAAACATATTCTCAGTGTTCCCTGTTCTTTCATCTCCCAGAATACTGGTGAACTCATTCTCCAAGTTTGCATACCAGTTTCAGTGATAACCAAGATCATACTTTATATCCACACTTGTCTCCTGAAGTGATTCAACCCAAACATTCTACAAATACACGTGGTGGCTTAATTGCAGGAGTGTGCTTTAAATAACCACCCATAGGGTATGGAAAATATTCATGACTTTACAGTCATCAGTGAATAGCCTTTTTTTAGAGGAGACTGTAGGAAACAAGTTGCTGTCATCTTGTTTATCTCAAGCAGCTCATTTGCTGACATTCCACCGGATAGAGAAAACTGACAATTTTTTTCCGAAAAATAAGTCGATCCGTTTGACAAGTCAAACGCTAATCACAAGATGTCACAAACAGCTTAACTAACTTAATAAAACAATAATTTTGATCATATTGTAATAATACCCATTTAAAATCTAATTAAGCATCCACTCATTATTGAACAAAGAGTTATATGTTCTATGGTAGATGTCATACTAAGCATTGGCAGCACAAGTGTCACATGAAATAAAATACATCTGCCTTCATCGAACTGAAATTTTAGTGTTTGTCATGGTAACTTGAATCCACACAATTAACTGGGACAAAATATTACAAAAATCAAATTTATAGTTTATAGACAGGAGAAACTCCATATGATATTTTCTATCAAATATGATGCCAAATATCATATTGCATTATAATAAGATTAAAATAGAATTTTTAAATTTATGAATTTTAACAAAAGTAATATTTGCATTCCACAGGTGAATCTATTTCTTAGAGCTTTATTAGTTATCTGTTATTGTACAACAAACTATCCCAACAAAAGTAGCTTAAAATGATAGCAATTTATTATGTGTCATAGTTTCTGTGGCTCAGAAAATTGGGAGACACTTAGCTAACAGTGACTGAGAATTTCATGAGGTCCCTCAGGAGGTTGAAGTCAGTGTGGCTGGAGTGTGGTCTTCTCAAAGACTTCTTTACTCATATGTGTGGAATTTAGTTCAGGAAAATTCGAACAGCTGGTGGCTAGAGCACCCAGGGCTCCTTAAACATCTTTCTCTATTTCTATGTGGTTCCTTCTCATGATCTTTACAATGTGGCTGTAGAATAGCTAAATATGGTGGCTCACAACTCCAAAGGCATGTGTCATGAGACAGAAGGTGAAAGTAGAGTGGTCTTTTATGACTTAGCTTCAGAAAGCGTGTATCACTTCTGCATCACCCTTTTGGTGGAAGGAGTTACAAAGTTCTGCCTGGATTCAAGGGTAGGGATCATAAGCTTAACCTCTCAAAGGAAGAATGTCAATGTCATATTGCAGGAAAAGCATATGGAATGGGTTATATACACATTGGAGTGCATATAATCTGGAAAAAACATTCTGCCAGAGTAGCCAATGGTACATACAACTTCTCAGCACACTGCTTAAATTTGGGGGTGGGGGTGAATTGCTTAATATGTAGATAGTTAACAAAGAGAGATTGAAGACATTATTATTGAAGCTATATAATGTTTGGATCATCAAAAAGGGCATGCACAATTTATGTGTGGACATGACAATTATGCCAGAAAGAATGTGGGGTCTATTACCAGTTAAATAAGAATTCAGAGACTATCAGAACTCCAAACTATTAAGTGTGATAAATAAAATAAGAAACAATTGTATTCAACATTGTCTATTACCTGCACATGATACAAACAGAATCTTTCCATTAGTCACAGAGAAATAGTAAGTGAGACTTGCAAATTCATAGATTCACAACCAAGGTAAGGCCTGCTCTTATACTCTGAGGGCAGACTATAATTAATGTCAGAAGTTTGTGGATTAGTTAATTTTTTGCTGCTCTTACTAGGGTGGATGTTGCCCTGAGTCTTCTGCATATTAATCACTCTGGAATCCTTCCTTTAGTAATGTTAAAGACATTCATAATTCAATACTGAGGGCACATATGAAATATACATATGTGTGTATACATATACACATATTAAAAATTCATATTAAGAATTAATCCACTAAGATATTAACAACTTAAAACCCTACTATTTGAATGAAAAACTATAGTAGTAGTATTTTACATTAGCAAAGAAGTTATTCAGGGTGGAATAAAGCTCCCCTCAATGGGCTATTTTTTGGAGAATGTATCAGATTTGTTTTAAATGGCTATGATAGAAACCTAGTGGATGGAATCAAAGGGAGAAACATTTGGAAAAAAATAAATAAATATGCATGCAAATATGACTATGATGGGAATACACACACACGTGTATGGTATATGTGTCTACTCCAGAGATATTAAAAAAATAGAATGCAAGAAAGCGATGTCTGGCTTACTGGAAGAGTGTTGGATGAGTCTTTCCCTGCATAGCTTTGAGTGACCCAACTGGATCCAGTGAGTGAACCCATACTGTCGTTGTATTCCAGTGATGAACTGCAGGCTTAAGGAAATCAGTATGCATAGTTACTCAGACAAAACCTATACAATGCAAATGTTTACATGTGTATGCTTATGGTGTAAAATCCATTGCACAAAGCAAAATTCTAACTCATTCTGTATGCACCTTTCTGTCCTCTAGCCCCCATTTCTAGCACTTTAGTTGCCACGTCCATCAGCCTGTAGAATTCTCTTGTGTAGATACTCATAATCTGGAGGAAGCTGACCCCAAGAAATGCCAAAATACTATGTGCACTGTGACCATCCTCACCTGCTTAGGAACTGGGGAAAGCTTGAGTCTGCTGTTATTGCCTGCTATAAAAGTGCACCCCATGGAGCAACTAACCTATGAAAAAGTATTCCATCTACAGATAGCACAAACCCTCTCTTTCTTGACACAGAATCTCTAGTGAGCTAAGTATTAACAAATATAGCATCTCACATTTACTCGCTCAAATCTCAAACATATACCCACAGAGAGTTTCAAGTAGAAGTAGATGACCACCTAATAGTGGAGGTAGACGAAATTAAAATATTGGATAAATGATCCTTTAACACCTGGATTCTATGAAGCTCAGTGATTCAATGTATCCTTTGGCCTCAGCCTCAGCACAATGATTTCTGAGGCCCAATTCTTTTCCTGTTATGCTTTTATTCTCCAGGAGTCATTGTTCCCAATTTGTCCACCTATATGGGGAGGAACTAATTTGGTTGTAGAAAATACAGCTATCACAATGTCACCTTCTAATTCAAATTGTTGTATAATAAATGCAAAACCTGTTAGGATTAAAGAACACAGTCCATCTGGAAGAAGTAATGGGTATGTCATCAAATATTAAAAGGTCAAATAGTGTAAGGTAATACTCCTACCTTAGGAAAATTATTTAAGAAAATTCCGTTGACTGTGGTCTCTTATTTTTGAAATGAGGTGAAGATCATCAAATAAATGCTTTTAAAGCATTGCAAAAGGAGCAGTTGTTTAAAATCCACTTATATTTTGGAGACTTTTATCTTCACTATCTCTTTTTTTATCATATAATCACCCCTTAATACATACACTCTCTATCCCGCTATAATAAAATCACATCTCAAAGAGAATTGATAACCTTCTATTTACAGTATATAAAATCCTCTTTAATTTCTCACCCAGCTCAGTCTCTTTGAAGTGTTTGAAACTATTCACTGTCACTTGTCCTTTGAAACTTCTACATCTTTGGCTTCTACAACATATGCTCAGTGATTATCTCTTTGATCTCCAAAACTTACCTCAATCTATTTGCTGAAAACTCCAAATCTAGCTCCCGAACCCCCCTGGCATATGCTCTGTTATCTTGTCACTGTTTCCCCTTAATAAATCCAAAGTTTCATATAAGTGGTTGATTTCACTAAAATATACTGTCCCTCCTGCCCATCTTTCTACACCTTGGATTACTATGTTTACCAAATTCCTGGTCATTCTTTAAGATCTAGCTGATAATTTTCCTGCTCTATGATGTCTTTGATTCTGAATGTAAGTAGAATTTTAGCACTGAGCCTTATTCCTATGACACAGCAAGGTCTCTGGCAGATGAGATACATTCAATTTATGCAATAGATCAGACATGGGCTTTAGATTCAGAAGTCCTAGATTTAAATTTTAGCTCTCTTGTGTGTTTGAATTCCTTCTCTGGATGCCTCTGCTTTTTCATAAGTAACAGAGCTAATAACCACTTACCTGTAAGAGATACATGAGATAACAGAGGGAGATCACCTAGCATAGTGTCTGGTACTTAGTAGAAGTTCTACAACCAGTTGCTACTACTGCCACTACTATTATTATTTCTCTGCTCTCCTGCCTCTTTTTAATAACCATAAAGAAATAAAAATTTTAACATATTCTTTCTTTCTGAAGCTGTTATTACCAATCAAGACAATCACTTCTCTGTCTAGACACCCACAATAAATCTCCGTGGGATTTATTTCTCTCCTTTAGTGTATTTAGTGGTTTATCTGTTTATTGAATTCTTCTCAAGCCAAATACAATAAAAATACAGTAGCTTCTTCTTACATTGTATTGGTCCATCTTTCTATTATTATACTATTTTCTCCCACTAACCCACAACTAAATCTAACTGTAGCAAAACAATGATCTACATACTACAATAAACAAAATAATAATTGTAATATGTAGTAAAAGAATGTTGATGTTTGCTTACAAATATGTCCTTTGACAACAGAATGTCCTGAAATATGATTTTTTGACTTTATGATGATGCACAAGTATTATTGGATTTCCACCAGCTCCTACTCCAAGTATTTGGTAGCACACTTAAAATTTGTGTGAGTTTTCCTTCCACAGTAGCCACTAGTAATACGGAAAGAAATTATATATTAGATAAATATTGTTTAGCCTCTAGGGGTAGATGTGTACATATATTGATCACAAATGTTGATTAAAACTAAATAAGGGTAAAGATAAGCTATTGGAAAGTGTGTGTTTCAAAGGATCTAACTGGAGAAGTAAAGGTGTCAGAAAAATTAAGATGAAAACAAAGGCATAAAAAAGGATGATTATTAATCAGGTTTAGGAAGAAAGCAGGACTCTGTCTATAAT
The DNA here is from genome assembly GCA_963574885.1 of Lepilemur ruficaudatus. Classification (NCBI taxonomy): domain Eukaryota; kingdom Metazoa; phylum Chordata; class Mammalia; order Primates; family Lepilemuridae; genus Lepilemur; species Lepilemur ruficaudatus. Next base: position 67,025 of record CAUYRT010059918.1, read on the forward strand.
TGAAGAGAGATAAGTCAGTGTATTTATAAGTCTTTTGTCCTTCAGAACAATCATACCTTATTTGTTTAGAGTCATAATGTTCAGCAAAATTTAGTCTTTTTCAGGATTATAAATCTGTAGTACTGCTTCTGCAGAAAAATCTGCCAATCTCATTTCTTTTTTATATATAAAATACTTTGATCATGGACATCTACATACTCAGACCATATGGAAATCTTAAGCTACCTTAGCAATTTGAATAGTTTCCCAGATAACTAGCATTAATAAATACAAATTCCAATGCTCTATATATTCCTCAAAAATTTGCTAATACCATTTTCATTATCAACATTCAGTACACTAACTCTAAAAAGTGAGCACCACAAATTTATAAAGAAATTAAATCTTAGTATCTTGATGAATATTTAAGGCTTAGTAGTTAGCAACATTTTTATCTACTGATGATAGTAAGTGCTTTTGCAAGGTTAATGAATTTTAATATAGATGTCATTATGTTACTCTGCTTCTCACTATCTGCTGCACAGAAAAATCCAATCTATTAAAACTCAGTGTGAGGCCAGGCCATGATGACCTGCTAGTAATTGCTGGTTGACAATGTTGCACAGTAGTTGGTCCAGAAGAAATCCGGCCTTGCTGATCTGGCAGGGGAGTCTAGTAAAATGCCACAAAGGTTATTGCAGAATATGAATCAGAATTTGAATAACACTAGTCACACCAGTGATAGAACACTGAGGTTATATCTACTCAAGTGGTGGCAACATGGTTTAGAACCACTGGCAGCATTTGTCTCAGGCAAATTAATTAGCTTACCCTTCCAAAGCCACTTAGAAAAGATTGCAAATCATTGGAGAAACCAATTAAGCCACAATAAAGCATCCCATGCTGATCAGTTTGGCCATATATTATGGACTGCAGACTCCTCCAAGCATTTTCCTTTTACATATATCCACATAATCATGATCCTGGCCAGAATGGAAAAAGAAACATTATTGGGACAATTGATAAAATTTAAAAGAGTTTTATGTATAGGATGGGTAGATGTAGTAAAATGCTAACAATTGGTCATCTGGGTGAGAGAGTGGTTTGTACTTTTCTTGTAACTTCTGTCTACATTTGAAATTATTTCAAAATATAAATGATTAAAAAATTGAAGTTCCAAAGAATTAAAAAAAATCAAACATTATATAATAAAATAATAATAGCAATAATAATAAAAACTAGCCTGATAAGCAAACCTACCACAATATTTTTATTTTCCATCAAGTCAACCTTAAAATAAAAAATTAAGTAGGGAAGTGACAGTATCTTTGTTTTTATTATTGGTCAAGTAACTCTCAGTGAATGCAATTATTTATTGAACACACACAAAGTAATAATACATTTAATATATTTAAAAGCCGGTTTTTTTTAAAAAAAAAAAAAAGCATGTTTTATATTTTTGAGATATGTACAATCAAAGCAGAACAGAAAATATTTTTCTATTTTAATATTGTTTGTACAGCTGCGCAGTGCTTTAGAAGAAATGTGGACCAGATATCTTTGGGAAACTCTCATCATCTTTAGGAGTGAAGTACAGCAGCCACAGAGCTGACACCAGTGCTGTTTCAGCCTAGACCTATCCTCACATGTTCTCATGTCTCAGAGGACATCCAGAAGGCCTGTATGTCTTCTGAACATTGGTGTCTCCTTCTATAATCACCTTGTAAATCCAGGCTTCTTACTAGAAGAAAGGAAGAGAAGCCTATCAAAACAGATGCTCAGGCTGGGCGTGGTGGCTCACGCCTGTAATCCTAGCACTCTGGGAGGCCGAGGCAGGCAGATTGCTCAAGGTCAGGAGTTCAAAACCAGCCTGAGCAAGAGTGAGACCCCCGTCTCTACTAAAAATAGAAAGAAATTAATTTGGCCAACTAAAAATATATAGAAAAAATTAGCCGGGCATGGTGGCACATGCCTGTAGTCCCAGCTACTCGGGAGGCTGAGGCAGAAGGATCACTTGAGCCAGGGAGTTTGAGGTTGCTGTGAGCTAAGCTGATGCCACAGCATTCTAGCCAGGGCAACAGAGTGAGAATCTGTCTCAAAACAAACAAACAAACAGACAAACAAAACAGATGCTCAGTTGAGAGAAAAGAATAGACCACAGATTCACAATGGATATTTATAAGAAAATTAATTAGTTATTTTTATCATTATATTACCCCATTTTGACAAAATAGATCACTTCTTTTTTCCTTTTGAGACAGAGTCTTGCTCTGTCACCTGGGCTAGAGTGCTATGGCATCAGCCTAGCTCACAGTAACCTCAAACTCCTGGGCTCAAGCAATCCTCCTGCCTCTCAGCCTCTTGAGTAGCTGGGTACAGGCACACACCACCACACCCAGCTAAGTTTTTCCATTTTAAGTAGAGACACAGTCTCACTCTTGCTCAGGCTGATCTCAAACTCCTGATCTCAAGCAATCCTCCTGCCTGGGCCTTTCAGAGTATTAGGATTACAGGCGTGAGCCACTGCACCCAGCCCTATCACTTTTTTATATCACTAACTTTTTCATGAAGATTTTTCTTTCATGCAAACACTTGATTGGTATATAAGCATTCCAATTTGCTAGTGCTTGAAACAATACTTGTGGGAATATTTTCAAACACTGGTCCATTAATACTGTTGAATGTATTCCATTATACTATGGGAGTAGAATTTCTGCACCATAGTATATGCATATCTTTCATTTTAGTTGTGTACCATTTACCTCTTATTGGGTAACAAATACACCCAAAACATTGTAGTAACCACCATTTGATTTCACTTAAGAACTGTGGGTGCTTGGGATAGTGGAGACAGCTAAGGTTTCTTAAATACTGAAATGCCTGAGTTTTACACCTTGTGAACTCACACACTACAGTCCAGGGAACAAAACAACAACAAAAAATTACACACTGAAAATCAAATCAGACCTGTGGCCTGATTTTATATGGCCACATATAAAATGGTTTTTGCATTTTTAAAGGGTTATTTTAAAAAAAGAAAAGAAAACTCACAGAAGTAAAAGAACAGTCCTTATGTGGTCCTCAAAGCCTAAATTATTTACCAGGGGGCCCATTAACAGAAAAACAAAACAAAACCAAAACCTAAACCTTTGCTGACCCTTTATAGTCTGTAGGACTATCTTGGATATGGCTTGGGATGGATTTTTTAAAAGTATCATATTATAAGTTTTGCTTTTACTGATAAATTTAATACGGTTGCATTTATTGTATTTACTGGAAAGTTTGGATTTTTTTTTCCTACCATCTTGTGTAGAAATTACTGTTCCTTTCTTTTCCCTTTTATTTATTTGTATTTTTATAATTCGTTTTTGAGATATAATTTACACAGTGAAAGAACATTTCTCCAATATCCTATTTTGTTGAAGGGTCAGAGAAAAGCTCTTAGTGTCTCACTTCAAAATAATTTATAACTTTGGTCGATTGTTTTGTTCAATTCAGACTATAAAGCCAAAATTAAAATACAGTTTCTTTACTCAGGACTGGAGAAAACAGTTCTAATAGGCTACACTGGGACTAAAAGTCAGTTTCTCAGACCCTTGTTTATCTTTTTGGTTTGTTTTTGTTTTTTTCTTTTTATGCTGGAAAGTTTCGATATTTCATTATCTATTCTGGCATTACCTGGGGAAAATGCCAATATATACCAATCTTTTTGGTAACAGTCATGCGGTGCTGCAAGTAGTTAACTGTGGGGTTCTTCAGGGTCTTTGCTGTCTGAATGGAAGCTCCTTACCAGCGTGCAGGGAAGCAAGGGGGAGGGAAGAAAAATGAATGGCAGGAGGAAGAGTGGGATGGTGGGGAAGTGATACTGGAGGGCAAGCCAATCGGTATGGTATGATGATGGATTTCACTCAGTTCCTGGCCTCTTGCTCTTTTCCACAGGGCAGAGGTAGCAGTGAATGACTCTACTTCCTGAATCTGTTCTGCTTTGTCTATGTTTCCTTTTGTGTTGTCTCCTTTCTTCTTTTGGATTGATCAAGTTTTTTATTCTCATATTTTATTTTCTATTAGAAAAATTTTATGACATATTTTTATTTATTCATGGTTATCCACTAAATTTTAATACATATATTTAATCAAATAGTCTACACTCAGTCACTAAATCCTCCTCCCAAAGACTAGTATAATAAGTTAACTGAATATATAACTATTGGTTGACAGCTGGTTATAGCCTTTCAAAACTTTGATAATAACAATGTAATATTGTGTGCTTATTTCATTATTATGAAGATAGTTGTGTTTTTGCTTTTCAAGAGGTACCCTCTCCCTAGTTGAACTATTTTAAAGTTGTCTCTTCTTTGGAGCTCTGCTCTTTTATTATTATGCTCCTAAGAATGAATGTCGTTTTCTGTGTCCCATTTGGACATTAGTTGTTTCTTAATCTGATAAGTCATGTATTATGAAAGTTTTAGAAAACAGTCAACCCAAACTGTTGGAATACTGCCTAACACTTTTCCTCTATTGTTTTCATCTGGAACTTCAATTAAACATATATTATTTTATGCTATTCTATTCCCAATGTCTCTTTACTTTTATTTTTTCCCAACTCCTTGTCTTTTTTCGTGCTAAATCAAGATGGTGTTCTGCACACTCCTTCATATATTTCTTCAAGTTCATTAGTTCTCTTCCTTACTTACCTACATTATCCATCTTATATGCAAATAACTTTTGCTATATTTTAGGAAAAATTTTTATGAATTTCAATTATACTATTAGTAAATTCTAGAAGTTCTATTTTTTTGAAGTATCACTTTCACATTATTCCAATTCATCCTCAGATCTATATTAACCTTTTAAACAAATTATTCTTTATCTTAAAATTCAAATACCTGAAGATCTTGGAATTACTGATGTTTATCATCTCTGTTGACTCCCCTATTTTTGGTTTATTATTCCACATTTGAAATTTTGATTGTGTCATCAGGTAAGACAATTTTATTCTGTGGGAAATCTGAGAGGATTATATTAAGGATGTTTCTTGAAAGAGGATTTTTGTTTGTTTTTCTATACAGCCTAGAATCCTGCTCACTCTCAATCAGGAAACACTAAGTTAATTGTCAGCTTGGAGTTACCTGACATGCTGGGTGTTCAAAGTCTAAATACTTATCTGCCTGTCTCACTTTATTCTGACTTAAGATAACTTAGATTCCTTTAATGTCAAGCCCCTATTTATTTGTAAAACTTGAAGACCTCTAAGTTAGTTTCTGCTTTAGATGATTTTATCTATATACACACATTATTCAATTTATGTATAACTATTATATTTATTTTACATGTCTTACATTTCATATATATATACATTTCTTTTACATTTCATAATTCAATGTGTGTATATTTGGAATAGAAAATGCTTCATACTGCTATAAACAACTCTCATCTATTATTCAAAGATATTTTCATGAAAATTATTTACTTACTTAGCAAAGGCAGAACTTGCTATGTAGAGAGTAGAGCTTCCATAATTTATGTCTGATAATGACATGCAATGGCAAATCAACATAATTCAGAGTATATAAATCAGCATATTAATATTTTGGCCCTCAATAATAAGATAATTTTGATGTACATAAATCTGATTTGGCAGTAGGCTAGAAAACATGTGGGGTTTAATTAAGTATACTTTTTAAATACATTCTCCTAGATTCAATGAAAAGTAAAAACATTAAATATATTTTATACATATTTTCACATTTTAAGATACATGTCATTATTTTTATTAAAGTTGCTACCATATATAATTTATTTTTAATAGATGCTCAAAGATAAAGAAATCTCATCAGAAATCTGTATATGTTCTTGTATCAATTCTTGCCCCCACCCCAAAAAAGAGATCTGTATATGCATAATGATTTTAAAATGGCAACTTTACATGATAACAAAAACCAGAAAATTTTCCAAGTCTAATCTGAATAACATGTTAAAATATACTAGTTGCACATAGTACAACATAGTTAAGTTGAAAGCTACCTAAATGAAAATACTTATTTTAGAATGTAAATAGTAACAATTAACAATTTTCAATGCTACTAGTACATCCCCGAGTTTAAATTCCAAATTATCCCTCTTTGGATGGAACTTCCAGTTTACAGGGTAAAATAAAATAATAAATTTGGAAAGTATTTGCAAGCAACAATAATCGTGCAAGTATTAGCACCTCACAAAATTTCTAAATCTTTAATAGCATGCCTAGTCACAACTAAAAATCATTAAAATACATACATTTTAGTTGCAGATTTATAAACATATTATGTTCCAGTGTTATTTCAATATAAAACTTATTTAACCTATAACACAAGCTCTGTCCCATCAGCCAAACGGATTTTTAATATTTTTCTGAAATATATTGATTCCCAGGTACTTGTTTAGTGATATGATTCCATAATAAGTGGTTCCAAAACACCATACACATTTCTAAATTCGCTGAATTCATTAACCTCTTATCCCCTAACTGATAGTCTTGTGCAAATGTGCACAAGAAGGTAGCTTAAGGCAATTTATATGCAGGTTAAGTAACTCAGAGTGTGAGGCAATTATCCCAGTTAGTTATCGACACTGATTAAATTCACCTTCAAGTTGCTCCTTCTCCAAATCATGTAAAAACTTACACAGGTAAAGGATTCAGTTAAAATTATAATTCCCTCCATTCACCAGGCAATATGTTTCTTCTTTCATGGAAAGAGAATTCATCTGAAAGATTATGTTTGGCATTCACATAGGAAAGTAATGCTCAAATGTTGGTGCTCATCAGAATCACCTTGACAGCTTCTTAAACGATAAAGTGTGGAGTTCAAAAATAGAGTGCTGAGTCCCACTCTCGGAATTCCTGATTCAATAGGTTTAGAGTGGGGTTGAAAATCTGTGTTTCTAGCAAGTTCCCAGGTGACGGTAATGATGCTGTTCTCGAGCCCACACTTTAAGAACCCTTAACCAAAGCAACTGTTAAAGAATTGATCATACTGCAATATTCAGAGTACATAAGGAATATTTACAACATTCTCCCAACTTCACAGCAAACCTAGCTTTATGTATAAATTAGGGCTTAACTTTTCTGCTTGCTACCATCTAATAACTGACCAGTTCTGTTGGTTAAATCTGAATTAAGCCGGTGACATAAGTTCATATTTCCTCAAGCGTGTATTAGAAATAAAATATTCAATGAAATAATGACTTGTTCACAGTTTAAGCCTTATAATTTTTTAGAATGTGAATTCTTCCTAGTAGTTTCCCCATTAAGGAAACTAATATAAACCAAAGGGGTTCCAGAAACTTTATAAGATTTGTTTTGTGAATCAATTAGGTAGACTGATCATCAAATCAACACTTTCAATTGTCTTCTTGATGGAAATAATTACCACCGTAGTCTGCGCTTAAGAAGAGGAAAGCCGACTCATAAATAGATAGTAATGGGTTGATATGTGTAGTCAGAGGTTGACAGAGGAAAAAAAAATCACATCCAGTTACCATAATGTGTTCTATGAGGCATCAAGGAATGTTCTTGATTTTATTAATTCTAGGACTGCTCAGATTTATTGCATTTTTGAAGTTACCACATAAAATATAGAACACTTAGTTAAATTTGAATTTCAAATAAACGAGTATTTTTCATCATATATAGATCCAAAATATTACATAGTACATACATTACTAGAAATTATTATTTTTATGAGTATCAAATTCAACTTAATATTGTTATTTGCTAAATTTGGCAACCATGTTCTAATTGGATTTGCTCATGCAGAAATTTAGCAGAAGTATGGCTATATATATCTAGTTATGAGTAATGTGTTTTTCTTTTTTTTTCCACCCCAAATATATCACTGTTTGTATCACACAGTGTTTAATCAGGGAATTGGGACTCTTTTGAATATTAACATCTCACGCATTTGTGGGAGAAGCTGAGGAAGAAAGAGTCCAAAAGATCAAAAGTAGCCAACCTCCTGAAACGTTTGTGTGGGTGGAAAAGTCAGAACTGTCAAGAAAATCTGGAAAGCCAGACACTCCCAGCTGCCGGAGTAAAAGTGTGAATGAAAGATAGTGGAGAAGCTTATGGAAGGCTCTTGCCTCTCTGCCTTTGGAGGTTAACCGATGGGCACCAAGGGTATGGTAGCCAGTGAGTGAATTGATGCCCAGGCTGAAGATCAAGAGGTGAAGAGTGAATAGGAATTAGAGATAAAGATTAAAGCTTTGCTCCCACCTATGTATAGTCATTTAAGCTATTTAAATGACGTTCTATACTTCTTGCCTTAGTTTGGGCCGCTATAACAAAAATACCACAGACTGGGTAGCTAACCAACAAGAATTTATTTCTCACCTAGGAAGTGAGAATCTGGGAAGTTCACGATCAAGGTGCCAGCAGATCTAGTGCCTGGTGTGGGCCCTCTTTCTGGCTGCAGATGACTGTCTTCTCATTGTCTCCTCGCATGGTAGAGAGGGGAGAGCAAGAGCAAGCAATTGTGTCTCTTTTTTTTAAGGACACTAAGCTCATGCTTAATTACCTCCTAAAGGCCTCACCTCCTAATATTGTCATATTGGGGGTTAGGATTGCGACATATGATATCTTGAGGGTGAACACACACATTCATTCAGTTCATAACACTTCTACGCCTGCTCTTATTGGGCACTATTACAAGTTGTTAATGGTAAACCCCTAGTTAATAAGGAGATGTGCTTAATCGAATCCTCACATCTGTGTCTTGGTTTGTTATTTCAAAACACTGAAGTTTCTAGCATTCCTTTGTATTAATAGTAGATAGGCTTGAATCAAAGATATACAGGAAATAAAGAACAAGACAGATTCAATTGTTTTCTTTAAAAAAATAGGGGGACATTTAATGTGGGATTTTATTTATTTATTTATTTTTGTACTTAACTATTTCATTTTCTTATGAAAACAAGATAAAAGGGACCTAGGTGAAGACACTTAACCTCCTCACCGGCTGGTATTTATTGGTGATTAAAATTGAAGCCCCTTTATATCTTAAACATCTCCTATACCCTCCATTGTGTCATAATGCCAAAGGAGTATTCTACACATGGGAACATAATGTAAGCCATAGTCTATTGAAAAATTTGATTAAATTGATTAGTCAATTAAAACAACCATTAAAATTAAGCAAATGGTCTGAATGTCCCTGCTCCCGGAGTAATTTAGGCTATTCTGTTATAGTAGATTAACCCAGTGCTCCATGGGTTGTGTTCATGCCAAGTCTACAAATTCAGTCCTATCAATTCACTCACTTAACCAGAAAAATACATCCAATAGTAGATTACATCACAGTTAAATTATAATCAAAATCATCTGAACAACTTAATGTTCAACATTCTTTCACTTTCAAATATATACATTTTTTTAATTTTCCAACTAAAATGTATTGATTTTTTAAGTTTTTAAAAAAATCTTTTAATATTTATATCTTGTACACCTGCAAAGAACATATAGAAGTTAAGAAATATTAAATTTTTAAGATGATAAGAATTTCAGGTACTTAATTTTTATTGTGTTTCGATGCTATATGATCTGAATCACCTGATGCTTTAATAATGCTAACTGTGTCTTCAATTATATAGTATCACTTAGTGTAAATAACATGCTTACGAGAGTTTTTTTTAATGAGTGTTACTTCATGATTTTCTGTATAAATTGAATTTCTCTCTGTCTGGAATGAAACATTGGTTCTAAAATGTCTGCCCCACCATTTCCTACCATCATGGCATCAGAGAACTATCACCAGATAAACTAAAAGATATTATGAAACATATTAATTGTTATAATATTTCTTAGAGATTTATCTTCTCTACTTTTGTTTATACAAATTTGCATGTTATTAATATTATGCTATGTGTTAGCATTAAGTCTATAAATATGTTCTAATAGTACTTTTTCTGAAAAATGTATTAGCAATTTATTATTCTTTTAAACCAATGTAGAATACAATAAAAGGGATACATGGACCATCTCCATAGTGTACCCTTCAATACTTCCTGTCTATTAGCTCAAATTGAATGATAATGTATGACAGCAGCAGCCATGCATGAGAAAATCTACTCTTAACTGTGCACTTTTGGTGTTGACTACTAGGAAAAAGCAACTCATTTTGGAGCTAGAAATTTTGGTTACTTAGCAACAAAAAATTAAATTGAAGGATTTTAGATAATGAAGAGGAGATAAACACAGGTACACATAAACTTCGTAAAGTATTTGTTTAAAATAGAAAACTGCAAACTGTAGTGTGTAAGGAAGGAAAAAATAATTTGCCTTTACCCACCTGAGTTCTTAGATGGGACCCCTATAACAAAAAGCAGATTAACAACAACAACAACAAACCCAGTTTATTAACGTGTGTACCTCACCTATCCCTGAGAGACTGAGGGAAAATGAGTATAGCTCAAAGAGGTGGCATAGAATTCAGGCTTATATAGCATCTTTAACAAAGTACAATACATTTATAGAGAAGTGACAAGACAAAAAGGACCCTGAGTCTTTAGGGGCAGTTAATTGTGGGAAGACAAATATATGGGAGTTAGTAAAGTTTGTAATGCAGATTGCTCTGGTGCTGTCATCAGACCGATAGGGTCTGAAGCTGTCTTTGGTGATCCACTTTGTTCTTCCACATAGAGAGAAGAGGAGAGACGCATTTGCAAATTTATATCCTGGTTTTTGGCAAAGAAAATGTAGGCATCTTTTCTTGTATCTGCTTCGTCCCGATTGCCTTCAGCTCAAAATAATCCTTATTCTAAAGGGACATTTTGGGGTGGCAATTCTGGTCTCCTACAAGTGCAGTCTGCCAAGTGTTCTTAAACTTTTTGGTGGGATTCACAACTCAACCCCTGCTTACCCACCAGTCCCAATCCCTGGAACCCCACTAGGACCCAGAAGTTGCACTCTGCCTATTTCTTAGATGGGTAAAGATCCACTACAGAGATCTTCAGGACAGCAAACCTAAAACAACTACTTTTTGCCTCTTTACAGAAAGAGTCCAATGGTACCTGCTCTAGAGTATGAAAACCCCTTATTAAAGGAACACAAGATAACATTTTAATACTTCTTGACTAAAAATGACTTCTGTCTCAGAATAGCACATTTCATAGTATCCTTTTAAATTATCTTTGACTATTTTCAAATTTGGCAGTGTTTGTAAAATTTTTTTATATTGATAAACCTATAAAAAGTAAAAAATTTAACTTTAAAATCTTTACAAAAAGACTATCCTAGATTCAGTAAGTGTCATAGGTGTGTTTTACCAATTTATTTTTTTGTATTTTTTTATCATGTGTTCATTTATTTATTTAATTTTAAATTTCAGAATACGGGGGGTGCAAAGGCTTTGGTCACATAAATTGCCTTTGCACCACCCAAGTCAAAGCTACAAGCATGCCCATTGCCCAGACAGAGTATACCATACCCATTAAGTGTGAATTTATCCATCCCCTCCACCCACCTCCCACCTGCTTGGCACCTGATGCATTTTACTTCCATATTTGTACATAAGTGTTGATCCATTAGTACCAATTTAATGATGAGTATATGCGGTATTTGTTTTTCCATTCTTGAGATAGTTCCCTTAGAAGCACGGGCTCCAGTTCCATCCAGGTTAATATAAGAGGTATTAGTGTCCCAAAACAACAAATGTTGGTATGGATACAGAGTGTTGGGAACACTCATACACTGCTGGTGGGACTGCAAACTAGCACAATCTCCATGCAAAGTAGTATGGAGACACCTCAAAGAACTAAAAGTAGAACTGCCATTTGATCCACCAATTCCCCTACTAGTATTTACCCAAAGGGAAAAAAAAAGACATTCTATAAAAAAGATATCTGTCCTGGAATGTTTATAGCAGCACAATTCACAATTGCAAAGATGTGGAAACAAAGTGCCCATCAATATATGAGTGGATTAATAAAATGTGATATATGTATATATCACATGGAGTACTACTCAGCCATAAAAGAAAATGGTGAACTAATACCTCTTGTATTAACCTGGATGGAACTGTGAAAATTTTAATTATCAGCCAGACATGGTGGCTTATACCTATAATCTTAATCCTAGCATTTTGGGAAGCTGAGGTGGAATGAGTACTTGAAGCCAAGAGTTCCAGACCAGCTTGGGAAACATAGCAAGACCCTGTCACTACAAAAAATAAAAATAAAAAATTAGCCAGACATGGTGGCAAATGCCTGTAGTCCCAGCTACGCAAGAGGCTGAACCAGGAGTATCACTTGAGCCTGGAAGTTTGAGGTTGCAGTGAGCTATGATGACACCACTGCACTATAGTTCTGGTAATAGAGTGAGACCCTGTCTCAGAAATAAAATAATAAAATAGAATAAAACAAAATAAAAACATTTTAATTATCCTATGGGATATTCTAGTTATATGACACTATAATTTTTCTATTGTCATATTTTAGTATTTAAATATATCATTCTCAGAGATTGTCTTACCTTAGGTTCCTTTGAAAACTGATTCTAAGACCAAAACAAGGAAAAAAAAGTCCACAAAGTGCTATGTGCTTATAGGCTAAGGTGTCATTGGAAGATCTATCACAGGGTGACAGGAGAGAGTAAAAAAGGGAAGTGAGGCAGAAAGGAGAAAAAATAAATAAAAGAAGAAGCATCACCACCCAGATTATGACTTTGTCATGACTAAGTGATTGCTCTATCTCACAAATCATCTTCAGAGAAGATGTGCAAAGGACTGCAGCTCCAAGCTGTCTTAGAGTGGGGCAGGAAGGGAGGAAAGAAGAAGCATTGATCCCTGGATCCTATCTCCTACTGGCCACAGTTCAACCACAGGACATCAACTCTCGTGCACTCCAGTGGCACCAGCTGGCCCCCTATGGCAACCACTGTGCAAGTAAGATCTCAAGAGAGCCAGTGGCTTCCACATCACAAGCAATGAGCTGTAAATTTAAGTCAAAAGAATACAAACATGGCAGAACTGCTCAGTCAAAACATTAAGAATATTTTCCTGAACAACGAGAGTAATTAATAAAATGATAATCTAAATCTTGCAGTCAAAAATAGAACACAGTGTAGTGAGGAGAAACTTCAAAATTGCCTCTCTGCCTTCTCTTAGAATGTATTATCACAGTGTCTTGAAACTGGGAGTTGTAGATCTGAAAATGTGCTCTTTGTAAGGAATAGAAGTAGCTAAGAGTCAGAAAGAAAATCAAATAAAATTGACCTTCAGCCTCAAATCAGTTTTCAGATACATGCATGTATTAAATTGCATTGGCTATTTTAGTTCAATCACTTTGGGAAAATTTATATTTTTTAGCTAATATTCATATCCTTCTTTTAGTTTAGGGATTTTTTTAACTTAATCAAATATTGTAGAACCTTATATTTGTAAATAAGTAAACAAATATCACATGAGGGATTAACTTTCTTTACAACATTACTTACATCCCTGAAACATTATTAAAGACATAGATTTTGTCAAAGCACCAAAAGACAAGAATGCTACCTTTCAGTCCATTTCATCCAAAAGCTAAACTTTACAGAATACCATAATCACCATTTTTCTTATAGTAAACAGATTTAAAAACTGCTTACCTACTTAAGTATTAAAATGCAAAGTAATTTCCATGGAAACATGACAATATACAATTAGAAAAAGAGTTGTTTTATAAAACTAACATCAGAAACTGTTGATGCTACATGAAATTACCATAATTATTTTTATTTCATAAGTTGCTTACCATTTTAGGGCTAATTAGTATAAAGTATAAAATCCTTACTTGTTATTTATGTAATTCATGATTTAGTTCTTTTGATGACAATGCTAAATTCCTGCCTTATGCTTTTTTCCCTCTAATTACTCTTTATGGCAGAGTTAGATTTCCTACTCTCAATTTAATATAAGCAGAAAAACATAACCTTCATTTATATTTTGGATAGAAAAATTAAAAATGTATAATTTTAAGAACTTATTTTCCATAACCTAAATTTGGCTGTATTTAGTTACTGATGAAATGTGTCATAGAAATGCTTTGAGTATGTATAAACACTGAATATTTATTTTAATAAATACTGATTTACAGTCTGTGTTAATCATGCAGAGGCAAATGTGTTTGGGCTTGATCACAGATTTTAATAACTCATCTCATGAAAGCATAAGCAGATCAAATTAAAGTAATATTCTGAGACAACTGATTTGATAATTCAGGCAAATATATGATGAATCACAAGGCAGACAGACATTCTATTGGCTCTCCTAGGTAAACAAAAAGATGAAAAAAAAATTGTATTAACATTTTCCCTTTTATTTATTTGACTCCATAAGAGAACATAGTCTATAAGATTATATTAAAAATCAACATTTTCCCCTTTCAAATCAATGAAAGATTTTTAAAACTTCAGTGATTTACTTATTACAATTTGACTTAACCTTTATTTTAGCTAAAATTATTAACTAATCAGATAAAACCTCCGATTTTCAATGTTACAATAAAAATATACTAATTATACTTCTCTTGACAAAGTTATCTTAGTGACAAATTCATACACAACTCAGAATCACATTTCTATTGCCCAAATATTTAGAAAAAAAGCTTGCTCAGCTAAAAAAACTAAAAGAAAAATACTTTGCCATTTTTATTTATTTATTTTTGACTTGTTGGCCTGAACAAAAGAAAAAAAGCAGTACTGGCTATGTGGAATTTATAATGAAGAGTATCGTATATTTTATTATTTGTAAATTGTGTGACGTCATTTTTATTGATAAAATTTATAATAAACTTAAAAAAACAAAAGCTGTACATTTATACCTCAAAATGGATGCTTCCCAATGTTACACAACAAACACTCAAAAATGACTAGTTTCTAAAAGTATTTTAATTATCCACTCCCTTGCTCCATTGGTGAGGAAAGCTTTGATCTTAAATGCTGAATGATAATAGTATGAGCCTAACTGTTTAGAATTTCTGAGCCATCTCTAGAATTGATCTAGCTATCTTTAATAAGTAAATATTTTGGAGGTGTTTGTGCCTGGCATTATCCTAGGTACAGGGGACATGAAGATGACAAAGACACACAGTTCACTGGAGCTCATGCTTACTATTTGTTGTATGTGCTATAAAAGAAGAAAAACAGAGAATTCAGTTAGAGGATAATATGGATGTGCTTAATTGGAAAGATAACTGGACAAGGCCTCTCTGGGGAGGTCATGTTGCATAGGAATTTTAAAAATAGGGAAGAAGACAGGCATAGGAATAACAGGGGATGGAGCAGCCCAGAAAGGTGGCGTAGCGCTTTGTTGATGTGAAGAACTTAAGAGAAGTCTGGTTTCGTTGCAGAGTAGATAACATTAGATGACACTGTAGATGCGAGTTTGCATTTTACTCCAGTGGAATAAGGAAACATTGGCAGTTTTGTAAACATGAAAGATAATGATGTGATTTGTACTTTTTTAAGTCTCTCTGGTTGCTACACTGACATTGGAGAGTTACAGAAAAAGTAGAGACATTTTCCATGCCTATTACAGTAGGATTAGAGGCTGATGGTGGGTCTCAGTAGGGTAGTTCAGAAGAAATTTGTGAGACGTAAACAATAAGAGCAACTGTGATAATAATACTAATTATAATGTTATTTAGTGGTTGAGGATATTCAAAAGAAGGATTCTAATTTTTTTTTTTTTTTTTTTAGCAAGAGATAGGGAGGCCAGGAGGTTGTGGTTGGGAAGCAATCTTCTAGAAATAAAATTGCAAAAGTGGATGATAAATCCAGAACACGGCTGTCCTAGTCCATTCAGGATTCTATAACAAAATTTCTTAGACTAGGTAATTTATAAAGAGCAGAAATTTATTGCTCACATTTCTGGAATTGGGGAAGTCCAAGATCAAGGTGCCAGTAGATTCAGTGTCTGGTGAAGGTATTCTCCCTGCTTCAAATTTTGCACCTTCTTGCTGTATCCTTTCATGGTGGAAGGGACAAACATGATTCCTCAAGTCTTGTTTACAAAGTCACTAATCCCATTCATGAGAGTAGAGCCCTGATGACATAATCATCTCC
>CAUYRT010059921.1:0-53295 GCA_963574885.1 Lepilemur ruficaudatus
AATCTTTAATTACATAAACTCTCAAAAATTCATATAATTCTCCCCCTCTATTTATCTACCACCTCGTCAAGGAATAATTCTTTTTAATTCTAACCAATTCCACTGAAGACTTAATATGAAGTAGAGACAGAAGGCTATATACTGGAGATGAAGATTGCTTGCTAAATAAGACCATAAAATTATACTCGCACCCCAAAAATTTATACAAATAAAAAAAGACCTATCTTAAACAAAAAATTCATATAATTATTGAAGTAAATAAGCTTTCAGAAATACATACATTCCTTAGAAACAACTTTTTGCTTTGTGATAGCTTCAGAATATGTGTCCGATGCTTAATGCTCAGAGGTGTGGACTGTTAAGCTTATTGTCAGGTGGATTCATGCTCGACTGTGCACACAAGCATCACTGGCCACCTGACACCCGTCAGTGTCCACATTCTAAGTCCACGGATGTGGCTTCAGGAGAGCACTGGATGTTTACTTTCCTTGGCTGGAGGGATCCTGCAAGAAACACTTGTAAAGGCCGGGGAAGCACACCCAACTGTCTATAGACAGAGATTTGGTGTGTGCATGGGATGAGGAGAGGACATGCCTAAGATGAGGCATTACGGTCACTTCAGCACCGCCTCGTTATATACACTGGGGCCCCGGATGCTATGCTGGGCGTGGGGGATCCAGAGTCACGCAAGGAACACAGAGCAAAAAAACTGTCATCACAATATGCTAAAAGGGATGACAAAAAAAAGTACAAGGTGCAAAAAAAAAAAAAAAGAAAAAAGAAATCCCAAGGTGAGAGCAACTAGCCCAGCCCAGGGCCATCTGAGAGGTGACAGTGGAGGGTCTTGAGGAGTGCATAGGAGCTCTCTGTTATGGATAAAATGTGTCTCCCCCCAATTTGTATGTTGAAGCCCTAACCCCCCATGTGACACTACCAGGAGGCAGGGCCTTTGGGAGGTTACTAGGTTTAGATGAGGTCACAAGGCGGAGCTGGCATGATGGGGTAGAGCCCCTGTAAGAAGAGGAAGAGACACCAGGGCTCTCTCCCCACCATGGGAGGACACGGGGAGAAGGTGGCCATCCACCAGCCAGGAAGAGGCTGGGTCCACGTGGTTCCCCGGTCACTCTCAGAGAACTTGCACTTTTATCCCATACATGCATGTAAACGAGCAACTTCTCTGAAGGACAGGAGTTCCATCGTCTGGAAGGTCAGGAAGGGCTTCCCTGGGGAAATGCCCCTGGAGCTGATAACTCAAGGTAAATTAACAGTAAAGGAGGGAGTGGGGAAACAAATCCAGGCAGAGAGAACATCTAGGCATAGGCCCCATGGAAGGAAGGTGGGAGGAGCTCACGGAGCAGGAGGAAAAATGAGCAAGCGGAGCCCCAGAGAGGAGCAGGGCAGCCCACACAGAGCCCGGGCACCACGGTGAGGGACAGTCTTCACACTGGGAGCTACGGGAAAAGCTACTGAAGAGATAGAACAGAAGGGCGACACGGTCAGATTTCACAAAGATCCCTGTGGCTTCAGGGTGGAGGGGACAGGTGCCCATGCAGGGAGCTCAGTTAGGAAGCCGCTGAAGGATCACACGGGACATGGGGGAGGCAACAAAGAGAAGTGTCCAGATAGACACGGCATTTAAGAAGTCAACTCAGCAGGACCTGGAAACATGCAAAGTGAGGAAGAGGGAGGAGTCAGGATGGAAGAGAGAGAAGGATACGTGGTTGAAAGCAACAGAGAGCAAGGGTGAGCTGTGAAGACCTTGCGTGCTCAGCAGTCTGAGCTTTATGCTCTCAGCAGACAAGTCACCAAGATGAGGGGATGGAGTTTAACAGGAGAATAGTATAAAATTCTATGCAGGGGGCTAGTGAGGTGGCTCACACCTGTAATCCCAGCACTGTGGGAGTCTGAGACAGGAGGATCCCTTGAGGCCAGAAGTTCAAGACCAGCCTAGGCAACATAACAAGACCCCACCTCTACAAAAAATTTAAAAATTAGCCGAGTGTGGTAGTGGTGCACCTGTAGTCCTGACTACTCAGGTAGCTATGGCGGGAGGATCGCTTGAGCCCATGAGTTCAATGTTGCAGTGAGCTATAATCCAGGCACTGTCCTCCAACCTGGGTGACAGAGCAAGACTCTGTCTAAGAAAAAAAAAAATTCCATGCCAGGCTTTGGATCAGACAGAACTGAATGAGATCTTTCATCTGCTCCATCTTCTATCTTACTTGCCATGTCCAGGGCAGGTGACTTAATGTCTTTGAGCCTCAGTCTGTTCATTTGTAAAATGAGATAATCATTATTAGGTTGGAGCCTATGAAATTCTAATCTTGTGGGTCAAAAACCATCGAAATTCGGCAGCTTCATATGGTTCTGTGTAACATGTTTTTCCTAAGAGTTACTGTGCCGATCACATGAGATGGCTTTGTAAGTGCACCCATTGCCCCCCTCTTCAATCCTCCCCTTCTCATTCAAGGTCACGGGGGAAGCCAGCTGAGCTCTCAGTCACCTGGTCCATCCCCAAGGCAAATGTCTCTTCCTGAACCCAGCTGTGAGGCTCAGTGGCATTTCTTCCTGACCCCTGGCCGACTTTCAGAGGAAGGCATTCCAGCCATCCTCTCAGCCCTTTCAGAGAACACTGACTCAGACCCTCTCTGGAATGACACCTGCCTGGAGGGCGTGTCAGGGGCCCCTGTGGGGGGCGGGGGGGGGAAGAACTTGGAGGAGGCTGAGAGAGCCCTAGGTGTGCAGGCAAAACGCTAGCGCAGGAGTCGGCAAACTCTTGTCGGTAAAGGGCCGGGCAGCAAATATTTGAGATTTTGCAGACCACATGGTTTGTGTCTGTTGCACAATGCAGCTCTGACACTGTGACTCAAAAGCAGCCATAGATAAGCACAGAATGGATAAGAGGGTTGAAGTATCCATTCAGCGGAGCAAAGAGAGGCCACGATAGTTTTCAGGGCCATGAACATATTTTACTTTTAATTTCTTTCAAGATGAGAAGAGGCCGGGTGCGGTAGCTCACGTCTGTAATCCTAACACTCTGGGAGGCTGAGGAGGGAGGATCGCTTGAGCTCAGGAGTTCGAGACCAGCCTGAGCAAGAGCAAGACCCCGTCTCTACTCAAAATAGGAAAAATTAGCCAGGTGCAGCAATGCACATCTGTAGTTCCAGCTACTTGGGAAGCTGAGGTGGGAGGATTGCTTGAGCCCAGGAGTTTGAGGTTGCTGTGAGCTAGGCTGATGCCACGGCACTCTAGCCTGGGCAACAGAGTGAGACTACGTCTCAAAAAAAAAAAATCAGAAGAAAAAAGGAACACAATAATAATGAATATATAATAAAAAATTCTGTCTGGATTAGATTTGTCTTTATACCAACCCAATCATGAATATAACTTTTAGTTTTAGGGTTTTGTTTTTTTTTTTTAATGGAGGAAGGAGCCACAAAGGCAAAAGTGCCTAGGGCCCACGAAAGTCAGAATGTGGCCCTCTGTAAAAGAATAAGATTTTCTTTGTGGACACTGGAATTTGAATTTCTTATAATTTTCATTTGTCATGAAATATTCTTTTGATTTTTTTCCTAACCAGTTAAAACTGTAATAGCCAATCTTAGCTCGCAAGCTATACAAAAACAGGCGGCAGGCCACACACCCCAGCGCTGGAGGATCTCTAAGCCCTTCCCACTCTTGGTTTGGTCAGACCGTCAAGAGTGAAATCTGGAATTAAGCAGAGACGTCAAGGCTTTGATGGAGAATGGGAAGCCACACCCTCACTCCAGAATTACTGTTAACATCTCGGCCCTACAGTAAACATAGTGAAGTAGCGCGACACAATAAACACTACGTAGGAATCTAGCAAAAGCCAGTTGACTTTGGACGTGTCAAGGGGTTGGCTCCAACCACAGGAAGCCCACGGACACAAATAAGCCCTCCAAGATAATCAAAGCGCAGGAAAGGAGTGTTGAGTTTTTCCTTACAAGAACCAATCCTGACACCAATTCATTTCAACTGTAATACCAAATGCCCAGATTTAGCATCAGAGCCCACGGGTTTAACGGTTCAGTCCCACAAGCCCACCTCGCTTCAGAGGCCAGCCACAGGTATCGGGTCCCCGGGTTATACATACTTCTTTCTGACTTGGCTATGATGTCAGGGGTTCCCCCACTTTTGGTTCAATAATTTGCTAGGTCAGCTCACAAAACTCAGGAAAACACTTTCCTTACATTTACTGGTTTATTACTAAGGATACAACTCAGAAACAGCCAAATGGAAGAGATGCATAGAAGAAGGCACGGGGGGGGGGGTGCACGCCGGGGGTAGGTGCCCTCTTCGGACATGCCATGCTGCCAGCACCTCAATGTGTGACCAGTCCAGAAGCTCTCTGAACCCTGCTGTTTAGAGACTTTTGTGGAGGTTTTATGGAGTAGACACGGCTGATTAAATCTTTTGCCACTAGAGATTAGCTAGCTTTGGAGCTTGGGATAGGGCTGAAAGTTCTGAGCTTCTAATCAAGCCTTGGTCTTTCTGGTGACCAGCCCCCATCCTGAAGCTGTCTAGTGTCCTGCACGAGTCATTAGATTAGAACAAAAGACACTCTTATCACTCAGGAAATTCCAAGTGCTTTAGGATCTCTGTCAGGAACTGGGGACAAAGACCAAATATGTATGTTTTGTACAGCACAGAAAGTACCTAATACCACTACCCACTATGAGCAACACTGTACAGCATTCCACATAGCCCAGCTCAGCCCCAGGATCATCCACAAAGCAGGTGCTACCATTATTCTCGTTGAGCAGATGAGGAAACCGAGGCACAGAGGGGGAAGTAACCTGCTCCAGGTCACACCACCAAGAAATCAGAGAGCCAGGACTTGATCCCAGGCTGTCTGGGTACCAAAGCTCCAAGTGTGTAACAGCTACACTCAGATGTAAAGTTCTCATTAATCGCCTGATCACCTAATCCATGGACCCCAAGATGACTTTATAGCAATCAGCCAGGAGTGATCATTGCCTTTGCCCTCAGGGCACATTTGGCAATGTCTGCGGACATCTTTGATTGTCATAACTGGAGAGGAGGGGCTGCTACTGGCATCTAGTGGGTAGAGACCAGGGATGCTTTTAAATACTCTACAATGCTCAGGACAGCCCCCCTCAACAAAGTTCCAACCTCAAATGTCAATAGTGTTAAGAGAAACCCTGCTTCACAGATTTTCAAACATTTTCCACTGGGTGACTACCTAAAGAATTTTGAAAAGTGCTTATGTTCTTGAGCATTGTTTTAATTTTAATTTTTAGAATTTTTTAGAGATGAGGTCTCCCTCGTCTCTGTTGTTCAGGCTGGTCTCAAATTCCTGGGCTCAAGTGATCCTCCCACCTCAGCCTCCCCGAGTAGCTGGGGTAGCTACCTTATACATTTTCAAGCTGACCTGTTAAACTATTTCATTGTAAGTTAATGTTTGCAAAGGATCTAGTTTATAGCACATTATAAATATTGACTTTTTAAATAAAATTGTTACATCATTCTTCAAATACAAAGGAATCGAAATAGCATAGCAATTTGATACCAACCATTAGCCAATCATCCATGATAAAAATACATGAAATCATCTTTTCTTTAAGAATCTGGATTTCACATCTCTCCTTTTCTCTATAAACTTATATTTCCGCTTGACTCCCCCAATAGAATTTTATCCTAATATTCTATGTGTGTGTATGTGGATATATATGTACACATGTATGCATGTGTGTGTCTGTGTATTATGTGTGTGTATATATACTGTATGTATGCTAGAAAATCTCTCATTGATCACACTTCCATAATTTCCTGCAACCAAATATATCCATTAATTGAAATTATAGGCTGGGTGTGGTGGCTCATGTCTGTAATCCCAGCATTTTGTGGGGCCGAGGCAGGAGGATCACTTGAGGTCAGGAGTTCGAGACCAGCCTGAGCAACATAGTGAAACCCTGTTTATACAAAAAATTTAAAAATTAGCCAGGCATAATGGTGCATCTGTAGTCCGAGCTACTCAGGAGTCTGAGGCAGGAGGATCGCTTGAGCCCAGGCATTGGAGGTTGCAGTGAGCTATGACGACACCACTGCACTGTAGCCCAGGGAACAGAGGGAGACGATTTCTCACCAAAGGAAAAAAAAATTATATAATTAAAAATTTTTTCTTTGACCATAAGCCACTAAATGTTGAAAATTTTCTTTTGGATTAAGTTGTTATTACACAGCTAACTAAACAATAAAATACATTACCTATTTTTATAAATAATTATTAAACACTCAAAGTAACTTTTTCTTTGGAAATTCATCTTTTAATGAGATGAGATGGGATTATTTTTTAAAAATCAGTTAATAAATGAATTGAATATTTCTTACTGCTAGACACATAGGATCCAGCGTCTCTTTTATGGTCATTTTTCATTTTTGTAAATTCAAGTACTCAGAAACCCTGGCAATAGAAATAGTTTTCTTATAACACTGTCACTCAATTCTTTGCATTCTTCCAAGTTAACTGTTAAAAATGATCCCATGTAGAGGGGAAAAAAGAGAGAGAGAAAGAATAAAAAAAAAAAGAAAAAAATACTGTGATCATTTTTCTACATGATCTATCAGCTGATGATTCAATTATAATAGATTCTCCTTCGGTTTTGTTGAAAGCGAACATTAGAATCATTCACTTCCTCACTTTCTGGAAAGTATGCCATAGAGATTTAGCCAAGACTTCTACAACTATTAATCATATCTCTGACACTTTCTCAGTGGCACTTTGGTTAACCTAAGATACTCAAAATGGGTTAGGTAAATCAAAACATTATTAATTTTAATATATTTTTCCAGTGTTATATTTCTTACTTCTTGCTCAGGCTGGTCTTGATTTCCTGGCCTCAAGCAATCCTCCACCTCCGCCTCCCAAAGTTCTAGGATTACGGGTGTGAGCCACCGAGTCTGGCCCTCTCATTATTTTAAAAGTTTGATTCATTTAGAATTTATTTTGTTGTAAGGAGTGAGATAGGGATCTAACTTTGTGGCCACCCGGTTGTCTCAACACGTTCATCAATTTACACCTTTCTCCGCTGGTATAAAATCCACTTTTTGGGCTGGCGCAGCGGCTCATGCCTGTAATCCTAGCACTCTGGGAGGCCAGGGTGGGAGGATTGCTTGAGGCCAGGAGTTCAAGACCAGCCTGGGCAACATAGCAAGACTGTCTCCACAAAAACAAAAACAAACTTGAAAGTTATACTTTATGATTGACATGCCTCAGATAATATGCTTTTTGTGTACAGAAAAATAAAACAATAATCTAGTGTTTTATATTTCTAGTGCTAAAATAAAGATTGAACATGTTATAACTTGTAAAACAGCTTTTCGTATGTTGGAGACCTCCAAGATGGAAAGGGTCCGGGGCTTGTCAGGTCAGCAAAAGCTGTCAGGGCAGCGTCTCACCTCATGACCCTGTGTTTAAGAGGATCAGGGTGTAATCCCCGTCTCAACTCACATAACGATCTCCTTCCGTGTCTGCTCCAGCATCATGTACTGCGTCCACTCCTGTTCCGTCTCGTACGTCTTAGACTGATCCACGATCTTTTGGAACATCGTCCTCTTCCTACAAAACGCACCAGTGTGTCAAAGAGAGCAATGCTTATTCTTTTATTTTAAGGCTAGTCAAGTAAAGCAGTAGGAGTGGAGAAGGAACAAAGAAATCTGTGACTGGTGGTGATCAATTAGTTATAAACACCACTGCACTCAGAACAGCTAAGGGAGCAAGTCTTAGAATAAGGCAACCCCTGGGCTTCTAACGCTGGCTGATTCAGATGGGCTGATTCAGATGGAGTCTTATTGAATCAACGTAATTCACAAAACAAAATTAAAAAAAACCAAGGCCTAAGAGTGAAGACCTACATTCTAACCCAGACTCTGCCACTGATTTGTTGTCTGATCTTAGCAAATCTTTTGTCCTGAATATCAGTTTTCCCATCTTTACAGTGGGGTAATAATATCTAACTCACAGGGTTATAGAGAGTCAACGTGTCCATGACACAAGTGTTGTGCCTGGCACATAGTAAATACTAAATCAATTGGCACTATGGTGTTTGTTATTATTATAATCATTGTGAAATGGTTATTATTAAAGTGAAGAAATACCAACTTGAAATACAAGGCGAGGTCGGTGGCAATGATGGCAATGTCCATCATGTGGATGGCATGCTCATGTTGTCGGCGATTGAGGTTTTGAAAAATATTCAGGTTCTAAAGAAAAAAACAGAAGAGAGATGGGAGAAGCGATGGTGGCAATAGTCACTTAACTACCAGTGGCCGCCCAGATGGTGGTAGGGGCAGCCCAGGCCAATGGAACAAATGCTGCCTGGGCATACTCAGGCTACTTGCGGGATGGGGTCCCCGGTCTAGGCCCCAACGCCAGGGCAGAGCGCCCCCGTCCTACCTCTTCTCTCAGGAGCGTTTTGCCGAACTCCAAGTGGTGTCTTTCCAAGATGGAGGAGCCATGGAGCTTGGCTAGCGGGTTCTGAGATCTGAATGGGGGAGGGGGAGAGAGAACAAATCAGTACGGAATGGACAATAGAAAATTAGGACTGAACATCACGGCTCCTGGCTCGCAGGCGTTAGCTTTCTGCACAAGCAATTCTGAGCCACTTTTGAGTCTTGGACTCCCTAGAGCATCTGCTGGACAGTGTAGACCCTTATCCCCAGAAAAAGGCACAAACACACACAATGCCACATGCAATTTTAGGGACATTGGCACTTTGAAGATCATCAATCCCCTGATCCTCCGTACCTGAGTCTCGGGGGAAGCCATTGAATTCCCACAAGCAATGTGTTCACTCATTTCTTTATTTAATAAATATTTCTTGGGCACTTACTATGTGGCAAGCACCAGGTCCAGTACTTATATTCCCACACTATGAAATGTAAACACAGTCTCTAGCCTCGGAGCAGCATGGAAGTCTTCTCTGAGAAGACTCAGAGGAGCACGAACTGTAGTGCCTTCTAATGTCTGGGCCCTGGGCGGAGTCTCAGTCTCCTCATCTGTAATACGGGGATGACACTGGTCCCTGCTCTGCCCAGCCACACGGTGTCATGAGGATTGTATCTTGGCTCCAATTAGTTCAGCAGGTAGGACAGGGAAGGAGGAGGATGAAGGAGTTTAATGCATTAGTTTCCTATTGTTGCTGTAACAAACTGCCATAAATTTAATGGCTTTAAACAATAAAAACTTATTATCCTACTGCTCTGGAGTTCAGAAATCTAAAATGGGTCCACAGGGCTGCTTTCCTTCTGCAGGCTCTAGGGCAGAATCTGTTTTCTCACTTTTGCTAGCACGGGAGGCCACCTGCATTCCTCGCTTGCAGCCCTTTCCTCCATCCTCAAAGCCAGCAGGGCAGCGTCTTCTCTCCTCTGACCTCCTGCCTCCCTCTGATAAGGACCCTTCTGCCTACATGGGGACCATCCAGATAATCCCGTATCAGCCTCCTGAAGTGCTGAGGTTACAGGCGTGAGCCACTGTGCCCAGCCCTGACTCCCTTTTGAACGTAAAGTAACATATTCTCAGACTCTGGGGTTTGGGATGTGGATGTCTTTGGGAAGTCATTATTCTGTCTACGACAGGAGTGGACCCAGATCCCAAGGACAGAAGCAAGTGGGAAGTTG
Source organism: Lepilemur ruficaudatus (assembly GCA_963574885.1). NCBI lineage: Eukaryota > Metazoa > Chordata > Mammalia > Primates > Lepilemuridae > Lepilemur > Lepilemur ruficaudatus. The sequence continues at coordinate 9,664 of CAUYRT010059921.1, forward strand.
TGGGCAGTGAGATCTCCCCCTCAGCCAGTGGGTCTGTCTGGGAGCCATGCAGAGCTGAGTAATGAATCCCGAGGGCTGGGGAAAGGGAGGGGTGTGACTCACTTCATCTGGTAGAGGTTGTTGGTGCCTCTGTGGTCAATGTCATGGCAGAAGGCAGCAGTAACCATGGCCAAGGCCTCCAGGTCCGTGAAGTATCGTTTCAGTTTTCCCGTCTAGAAGGGCAATCAGAGTCCGAGTCATTCCTTTTCCGTGGGGACTGGAAGGAGGCCTGAGGGGAGGTCTGAGGGGGAGGGCCCAGAGCTTGGAAGTATGGGTCTGATCTTGGTTCCATGCCTGGCTCTACAGGCTGACCAGAAGTTTGCCCAGGGCTAAGGGGTTTTCTGGGATGTGAGACGTTCATTGCCACATTGACAAAGTGTACTATGAGAAAGCACATGCTTCTGTAAATTGTGATTCACAGACATATTGATCCATAGATTGCTGGTGTGACAGACAGTTCACAATTGCTTGCTTCCTAGTGTTCACTGGAAATTAAGGTCAAGAATTCTAATTAATATGCATAACTAAAATTACTAAAAATAACAAGGCAAACAATTATTCATGCAAGTATAAAAGGAAGGTAAGATGTGCTTTTAGTTAAGGAGAAGCTATAAAATATGAGGATGTTTTGTTTTACTAAGGGAAAAGAGGAATTTTTGTCCTAGGGTAGAATAACTGGTTGTTCCAAAATGAGAAGAGAAAAAGTATAGGACAAAAACTGAATGGATGAGAAAGTTGTAGAAGGCCTGTGGAAGATGCATCTTACGAAAGGAATTTTACGTGCGACCAAACGAGCTAGGATTAGAAAAAATTTACTTGAAAGTTTTTCTAAAAATTGAGCATTAATATCAAAAGTACACTGATACAAAACTAGAATTTGGTCCTCTCTGCTAAAACAATAAGGTTATTTTGAAGTATTGGGCTGCTTTTAATAGGAAATTGTGAAAGGTATTTCTTTACTTTTTAGGCAATTGCCCTAGGAAACAAAGATTCTGTGTTTTACCAAAATAATATTTTGTGTTTCATGTTGTCTTTGTTAAGTTTTTGATCAAGGAGGCTCACTTGAGCCCAGGAGGACAAGGTAACAGTGAGCTAAGATCGTGCCACTGTACTGCACTCTAGCCTAGGCAACAGGGCGAGACCCCATGTCTTTAAAAAAGATGTGCTTGATATGGCTGTACTGCCACATTTAAGGAAATTTCTCAGGGGAAAGGAACACATGATACATTTACGGGAGTGGCTAACAGTTGGTTTGCAGGCATCCTGAACAGTGAATGGCAAGCTTTTCTGTTCCAGGGTTTTCTCATCTTTATGTTTTTTTAAGTGGATCTCCAGATTTCTATGACTTGTGTTGTCAGGCTAAATATAGAAAGGCCATTTTATAGTGAACCTTAATTACCATTATGCCCTGAACAAAGACTATGGCCAATTGCACTGTCAAACTGTTGACTTATCTCTATACTGGATCTTTATTGCCTGAACTTTGAATTGTTTGATTTGGGAGTCCTGTTAAGGAGTGTAATTCAGCTTCTCAGCGTTATCCTCCTGACAGTCATCCTAATAATCTCCCTGATGTGTCGTATCCCCTCAGGAATCTCAGATGCTTACATGCAGCCATCCTCTGTACATCAAATGGTCTCATATGGTGAAAGTAACAAAACCACATTGCTTTGTGGAGTGCTCTGAACCTTCAGTAGTTCAGTGTGCTGCCTGGTTCATGAATTGTTTCTTTGCTCAATGAACTCTACTAAATTTAATTTGTCTAAGGTTTTTCTTTTGACAGGTCCAAGAAGAAAATTTGGAAAGAGTTGTGCCATGGTTACCTCCAAACGACCAGCCTGAGGTTGGGGGTAGGTAGCAACTTTCTTTCACTTTTTATTCTCTATGCTTCTCTATTCTTGAAACTCTTATTCTAAGCATGTACTACTTTTGCATGATTCTTAAAAGGCAGTCAGTGGAGGAAGAAGAACAAGCTGTTGCTGCCACGTGAAGCCTCGAAGAGGTTGTCCCATGTGGCACAGCCCCAGCCCTCCCGCCCCGCCAGCCTGGCCGTACCACCAGCAAGGAGAACATGGTCTGCCCCACGTTGAAGCCGTGCCGCCAGTTATGGTAGGTGATCTTGCGGTAGCCCTTGCTCAGGGAGTACATGAACCGCACCAGGGCCTGGGAACACACGCACATCAGTGAGGCAGCAGCACATACTCAGCCAGGAGCCCCGGGCCCTCCCTCCTGCGGCCTGAGGTCCTCCGACCCTGTCTCACTGGACCAGAAGGTAAGAACTAGCAATAGATGCAATAATGCAGTGAAAGTGCTTTGCAAACCGCTAAATACTATGAACATGGCTGTTGTCAGAAAATAAGGCGGATGTGAGTCACTCTACTGATTGCGCTCCATCAGCGATGCCAAACTGTGCCCTGGAGAGCTAGTGTCCTGGGACAAGCTAACAGGGGCTTTATAGGGGAGGAAAACAAAATGGTTCTTTAGTACAGTGGTTCTCAAACTTGAATGTGCCTGAAAATCACTTGGAGGCCTTGTTAAAACACAGAGTTTCTGATTCATTAGAGCTGGGAGTATGAGTGTGAGAGAGAGAGAAAGAAAATCTGCATTTCTGATAAGTTCTTAGGTGATGCCGATGTGGTCTGGGGCAACACTTTGAGAATCGCTGCTCTACTCAAACAAGTCTGGAGAATTCTGTGCTCCATGTACCACCACCCCTCTCCCAGCCAACACCTCTGCCCATCCCTCATTCCCCTAGATTCACAGTGCACCTTAGTAAAGAATCCTGAAGGGAAAGAGCCCTGTTTCAATGAGTTTAGCCCACACTTCCTGCCCTTGTTTGACTCTACGACCCATTTCTGCAGCACATCTATTCACGGCATTCAGAGTTTAACGCCTTGGAACACACTGCAAGAAGCCAGTGCACCCAAAACATCACACTTCAAAGGAACAATGTGTCTCTTTTCTGATAAATGACTCATCCATGCAACATGACTGATGCTTTAAATCCCAAACACTGAGGGTATACTTTTTTTAAGGTAGTTTATAGATTGAGTTTAAAAAAAAAAAAACAAGAAAGAAAGAAAAACAAAAAGGAAACCAAAGATGTATGTTTTGACCTCACCTCTTGCGGAATGTGAAATTTATCCACCACTCTGAGGTCATAATACATCTGTATTCCACATTTCACCAGCTCCAGCTCTGTTAGGGGCAAGTCGCTGAAGTGGAATTTGTTAATTTCATACTTCTCTGTGTCTGGCAGCTCTGCTTGCTGTATAAGGAACGGAGTCAAGTGATCAGGGAACATGAAGTGTTCTGGGCCTCCCAGCCCTGTCCCTATCCCGGGTCTGCTGGGAGGATCAGAGCAGAGTGGTGTGGAACGGGCTCTGCAAAGCAACGCCCACACACGCCGCCCTTGTCCTACATCAGGGCCGGAGTTGCTCCGGTTCAGCTCACCAGGATCTCAGCCAGCTCCTCTTCCTCACATTCCCATGGCTCCTTCCCATACACCTCTCTGGTTTTCTGCCAGGGCCCAAAACAGCAGAGGAAAAAAAAAAAAAGGTTACAACATCCAAGGCCTAAATATGCCTCCACTTTTCCCCTTCCTCCAAAGTCCTAGCAACAGAACCACCAACTCAGAGAAGTGACCCTATAACATTCATCGATGTGCAAATCCAAAGTCATGGGCTTTGGGGCGGGGTATGGTGGCTCATGTGGGTAATCCCAGCAATTTGGGAGGCCAACGTGGAGGATTGCTTGAGGCCAGGAATTCAAGACTGGCCTGGGAAACCTAGCAAGACCTCCTCTCCACCAAAAAAAAAAAAAACCTCAGCGAACCAGTGAACCAATGAACCAACCAACCAACCAACTAACCAAACAAAAACACACCAGGTGTGGAGACACAGGCCTTTTTAGTCCTAGCTACTTGGGAAGCTGAGGTGGGAGGATCCCTTGAGCTCATGAGTTGGAGATTACAGTGAGCTATGATTGTGCCACTGCACTCTAGCCAGGGCGACAGAGCAAGACCCTGTCTCAAAAACCAAAAACAAAAACAAAGTCATGGGCTTTGGAGCCATAGTGCCCTGCATCCAAATTTGAGCTCTGCCATTTGCTAGCAGTATTATCTAATACCTTTAATCCTTAATTTTCTTATCTGTAAAATAGGGATAATAAAATTACTTAACTGAGGAATTAAAATTCTATTGTGCAAAGTGATTTTTAAACAACATATGTACAACTAAATTAAATAACGTATGTAAAGCACTTAGCATGGTGCTTGGCACATAATAAACACTAAAATCATGTTTTTATTGATAGTTATATTGTTGTTATTACAGACTGGGAGTAAGGAGGCATTGACCAGGGTCCTGGTTCTTCCTCTCATTTACTGTGTGACTTGAAGCAAGTTTCTGCCTTCTCTGGGCCTATTTTTCCATGTGCCAGAGGGGGAGGAACCAATTACCTTTTTCTTATTTTTTGGCTTACAGCAAAATCTGTTAACTTTTAACTGGTTCGCTGTGGCTATGCCTCCATAGGTTCCCCATATCCACCGTTTGGCTGAAATTATCGACAGAGTCAAGCAAACTGGGAGGCCATTCATTCAAGCTGTGTGTTTTCTCCTCGAATTTACCAGTTATTGGGATGAAATGATCATATTTTTTGTGGTATCTTCTCAGCTTAAGAAATGGCCTGTGCTTCAGCCTGTGAGGCCCGTAAGCCAAGGTCGTGGGAACTCAGAGAGCGGCATGTCCGGTGCTATTTGGCTAACTCGGTGCACTTCTAACATCTCAATCACTTTGAGACCAAAACCCAGGAATAATGAATCATTGAAAGAGATGCTGTCTCTGAAATCATCCAGTCCAGTTTCCCACTTGAGGTAGGATTCTCCTCTATAGCATCTCTGATATATGATCATCCAGCCTCTGCTTGGATACCTCTCACGATGGAGTGCTCACCATCTCCTAGGCAGCCCATTCCTAAGAATGGTAGAGAACTTTTTGGTTTTTTTGAGACATAGTCTTGCTCTGTTACCCTGGCTGGAGCACAGTCATCATAGCTCACTGCAACCTCCAACTCCTGGGCTGAGAACTTGTTCGTTGTCCTGATAAAGGTTAAGTGAGACCTATTCTCACCTGGAGGATTTGAGAACAAGTTACTTACCCCTCCGGCCTCAGTTTCCTCATCTCTACAGTGAAGACAGAAATCCTTATCCTGCCCATCTTACTAGGCTAATGCTTTTAAGCATCAAACAAGATCATAAGGGTGAATTTGCCTTATAAATTATGTAGGTGCTGAAACTATGTGAGGGCTCCCTACTCCCTCTGAATTTCTTCTTTGCTCACCAAACGCTGCAGTCATTTGATAGCGTCATCAAAGTTAGCTGATCCCACAGGAGGAGGCTCTGAGAAACTGATCATTGTCCACTGGTCTGTCAGATACGCTTCCTCTCAGAGTAGGGCTATGGCTGGTTGACCCTGTCTCTAGCACTAGGTCAGCCTCGAGCACAGTGAAAAACGGACCTTCTAGGCTGGGCATGGTGGCACACGCCTGTAATCCTAGTACTCTGGGAGGCTGAGGCGGGAGGATCGCTTGAGCCCAGGACTTTGAGGTTGCAGTGAGCTATGATGATGCCATTGCACACTAGCTGGGGGGACAGAGTGACACTCTGTCTTAAAAAAAGGAGTTTCTAGAGCTGTCAAGCCAATGTCTGGCCCCAAGACTGAGGATTCCTTGCAAGGGACAGCTGTCCTCGGGCCACACAGAGCAGTCATTATGCCAGTCTCCGGCATTCATCCATCCATTCTTCCATTCATTCAACTTTGGGGGCTGTGCATCCTGTGCTAGGCAGGAGGGATTTAACCATGAGCAAACCCACACCCAGGCTGTGCCCTGGTGGAGTTTCAAGTCTCACCTTAGTCTGGCCACATCTCTGAGGCGCAGACTCTACTAGAGTAGCATAAAGTAAAGAACATTACATACCAGGATTTCCTGAATTTCGTCATTGTCACACTTCACATGATATTTTACTATGTCTTGGAAAATATCCTTCCTATTTTCAAGTCTGTTCATTGACTCATAGGTGTCGGGATTTAAGACAGACCAGCCCAGAAACTGAGTCAAAGACTGAAAAGAAAGAAAGGAAGAATCAGAGACAGAACACCCAAGTTTGAACCTGACTTGGTAACTTAGGGCAAGTCTCTCTAGGCCTCCGTTTTCTCAGCTGTGAAATGGGTTTATAAGCTGAGTGCTGCCCACCTCCCAGAAGTGTCGTAAGAATGAGATAAAGTAATGGATATGGCCATATTTTAAGTAAAGCACTAACATACATAAAGCATCATTCTTAGGCATAAGAACTTCACAAAGGCAGGACGCAGTGGCTCACGCCTGTAATCCTAACATTCTGGGAGGCCAAGGCAGGAGGATTGCTTGAGCTCAGGAGTTCGAGATCAGCCTGAGCAAGAATGAGACCCTATCTCTACTAAAAATAGAAAAATTAGCTGGGTGTTGTGTCGCGCCTGCGGTCTCAGCTACTGGGGAGGCTGAGGCAGGAGCATTGCCTGAGCCCAGGAGTTGGAGGTTGCGTGAGCCCTGATGATGCCACTGCACTCTAGCCGAGGTGACAGAGTGAGACTCTGCGGCAAAAAAAAAAAAAAAAAAAAAAACTTCACAAAAGGGAACACAAATGCATATGTTTTGCATATGTGGGGATGGGGTATTTAGGAACTCTCAGTACTTTCTGCTCAATTTTGTTATGAACGTAAAACTGCTCTAAAAAGTAAAGTTTATTGATTCAAATTTTTTAAAAGGGAATGTGGATTTCTCTGACAACACCTGGGTGCAGTGCAGAAGTGAGAGTGAAGAAAGGTGAGCTGCCCATCCCCCCAGACGATGGCACCAGGCCCCCACCATGAAAGCTGACTCTGAATCCCAGCAGCAAAAGACCCCTAGAAACCACACCTCCATGAGGGTCTCGTCCATTTCGTCGAAGGGCTTCCCATCTTTGCGATTGTAGAATGTGGCCACCCCAACAATTTCTTCCTTCTTGTTCACAATTGGCATAGAAAGGACATTTTTAATCGTCCATCCAGACTCATCCAATGGCTCTTTCTGTAAGAGAAAAGCCACATTAGGTTTTCTCAGGTTCCGGGCTGCAGATGCAGCTCTGATGGATTTCACGCTTTGTCCTGACCCTGATTGGTTGAAGGGGGGTGGCAAGAGGATGGAGTGCGTCGGATTTTGCATGGTTTTAGTCACCAATGCACGCCATGAGCAAATAGCCCATCTGGCTGGAATTCCTTAGGTAGCCATATTGCTTTCATCCCGAAGGTGTGGGGGCCAGTGTGCACCAGGCAGTGCGTCACCGGCTGGGGACACAATGACATGCAGAAACAGCCCAGGGAGGTAGTGTTTCCCTGTCAGATACAGGAGGTAACGGCAGGGGACTGGCTTAAAAGAGCAATGCTGGTGATTCTTGTGGCTTTGAATTAATCAACTCGATACACCGTGTGGCTTTTTGCCTCTCATCCTGACTTCTGTGTTATTTTTGCCATGTCATTTTATTTCCCTGGGCCTTAATTTTCTCATCTCTAGATGGAAAGGTATATGCACCTCAGTGAACAAATGAGGTTCTTGGTCAAAGATAAGATGCCTTTGGTGAGTCATTTCTGGTCTGTCTGAGCCTCACTATCATCACTTATAAGCTTGGGATAACTGGACTAATTTCTAGACTCTTTCCATTGGTTCAGCAAACCTTTCACAATGTGCAAGAAAGAGAGCTAGAAGCTGGGGAAACCAAGGCAAATAAGGCCCAGACCTTGTCCTCAGGTTGCTCACAGTCTGTGAGGTACATGAGCAATTGTGCTTCAGTGTGGGAAGCTCTCTAAGAGAGGTATCTTCATGTACTGTGGGAAGTCAAGAAAGGCTTCCTGGAGTAAGCAAGTCTTCCAGTCCTGAGTTTAAAGATTCTTAAAGTGGTGATATGATAATTGTTATTATTTAAATAACCCTAGAAAGGAAGGCAACTGGGTCTCAGCACCTGGTAAGAGTGTCCCCAGAGGCACCTGGTAAGAGTGTCCCCAGAGGCGGCCACGCATAGCCTGAAGAGCACAGGGCTGTCCTGAGCACAAGACCTGCCTTCCCCCAGCTCTCTGCCTACACCGTCGGGTCCCTGAAGGCCGTGATAAGGAGACAGATCTTACTGAAAGTGAAATGGGACACCATTGAAGATTTTTGAGCACGGAAGTTACTTGATTCAACCTGTGTTGTGGACGATGAGTGGGAGGAGGAAGATCAGAATCTAAAAATAAGACTGAATTTGCTTTTACTAATGTGGTTAAACCGCAATCAGGTTGGGCTTAACCCCGGATTTAACCGAGGACCTGGGTAAAGACCAAGGTCTGTCATGGTTATGATCAGGTTGACGACTCAGCAACTTTGGGCTTTTCATGTTGATGTGGTCAACATGCCAACAAATTAAGTGCAATTTTAACTTTGGAAGTCTATTCTTTCTAAGCTCTTTCATAACATTCTTTGAGGGGTAAAAAAATAACTTGCTGATTTTCCTGAGTCATTTTGATTTCCTTCTTAATTATCTAGCCAGTATTCTACTGAGAGAAATGAGTTTAAAACAGAAGTTAGGATAATTAAAGATGAAGTAAGGAAAATATAAGAGAGACAAACTCCTTGGCATGCCTTTCCAGGCCCTGCATGATCTGGCTCTGTCTACCTCTCTAGAATCTTCTCCTGCCATCCTCCTCCTCAGTTTCTCACTCAGATCTGTTGGCTTACCATAGTTCCTTCTAGAATAATAAGCCATCTCTTTCCTGCAGTTTCCTCCCCTCTTTACTGCCCAAACATAATTTCCTCCGGACATGCCTCTTGACTCTTCCCAGATTAAGTCAGGCTCCCCTGAGGGAGCTCCTCCTCTGTCCCCTGCCCCTCTCCTGACCCCACTCTGTGCGTCCCTTTCCTCACACTACCATGAGCTCCATGGGGAAAGAGACCGAGCCTGCCTGGTCCACCCCTGTAGCCAGCGTGGTATTGTGTCAGTACCTGGCACATAGGATGCTCTCCATAATCGTTTGTAAAAAAAGTAATAATAATAAAAGACAAACAAAATCAAATGACTATGAAGCAATATTCCATAAAAATTCCAAGGAGAAATGCTATTCAGCCAGGGGAATCAGAATAAAACTTAATAGAAGTGGTAGCATTTGGGTTGCTATTGATGGGTGGAGAGGATTTAGGCAGGAAGTGATGGTCATTGAGGGAACAACATAAGCAAAGTTCCTGAGGTCAGAGCCGGCCGTGTGGCACACACTGGTTGTCTCAGCTGTTTGGGAGGTTGAGGCAGTAGGATCGCTTGAGCCCAGGTGTTCAAGGCCACAGTGTGCTCTGATCACACCTGTGAATAGCCACTCCAGCCTGGGCAACGTAAGTGAGAACCTGTCTCTAAAATTAAAAAATCTCTGACAAAGCTGTGTTTTGATTATATTTATTGAAATATAATGTTAATGTCTAAATCTAATAATAAAACCTCGGAGCTTTTGTTTACTGTGTATCTTGGGAAGAAAAAAGTCTCCGAGGCCAGAAAGCAAATGCTGTGGATGTTAAAACCGAGTGTGCTGCCAGGTGTGGTGGCTCACGGCTGTAATCCCAGCACCTTGGGAAGCCCAGGTGGCAGGATTGCTTGAGGCCAGGAGTTGGAGGTTGCAGTGAGCCATGATGAGGCCACTGCATTCTAGCCAGTGTGGCAGAGCAAGACCCTGTCTCTAAAAAACAAAACCACCTGAATGTGACCTTGGAAATTACCAATTAACTCCCTCCCCACTTCCGTTGGCACATGACTTTCCTGCACTCCTGGTTTTACTTTGTTGAAATTGCTTCCCAACAGAGTAGGTGGATTCTTTTTTGTTGAGTCAGAGTCTCACTCTGTTGCCCGGACTAGAGTGCCATGGTGTCAGCCTAGCTCACAGCAACCTCAAACTCCTGGGCTCAGGCGATCCTCCTGCCTCAGCCTCCTGAGTAGCTGGGACTATAGGCATGCGCCACCATGCCCGGCTAATTTTTTCTATATAATTTTAGTTGTCCAATTAATTTCTTTCTATTTTTAGTAGAGACGGGTCTCGCTCTTGCTCAGGCTGGTTTCAAACTCCTGACCTTGAGTGATCTGCCCGCCTCAGCCTCCCAGAGTGCTAGGATTACAGGCGTGCCCGGCCCTGGAGTAGGTGGATTCTGATGTATTCTAACGCTCTTTTTGGAGAAAAAAATCGTATGACTAAGAGAGCAAATAAAGTATTACTTACTTGAAATGCAAAAAAGTCCTCCGCAGGCGCATTCATGATGTTGCAAATCTGAAAGCCATGCAGGGGAATAATAGAGTTATATGATTAGACTTGACGGAGTACTCAGCGAAGCATCGCATGCTATCCTCAGAAACACCATGTCCTTGCCTAAGGCATTCACATTCTTTTCATCAGACGGACATGCTCAAGATAGTTTTGAATTATTAACTGAGGCTACTGGACAGAAAAGTCACCTGATAAATCTTACTTCTTGCTATTTGCGCCACTCCCGAGCCATTGCTAAGCTTTGAAAAAGTTAAGGGTACAATTGGTCATTACTAGCAGCTGTATAGTATCCCATTTTGTTGTCTCCTCTTCTATTGAGTATTTGGGTTGTGTCCAGGTTTTTAAAAAAATTAGTATAAATAATGCTACTCGAAATATATTTGACTCAACCACATTTGGGTTCTGTTTTGTTTGTTTTGGCAGGAAGGGGTTTTTCCCAGGATATAAAACCCCAAATAGAATAAGAAATGAAGGCCAAGCATAGTGGATCAAGGCTCATGTGGGTAATCTCAGCAATTTAGGAGGCCAAGGTGGGAGGATCACTTGAGGCCAGAAGTATGAGACCAGCTGGGGCAATATCACAAGATCCTATCTTTACCAAAAAATTTTAAAAATTAGCTGGGTGTGGTGGCATGTGTCTGTAGTCCCAGCTACATGGGAAGCTGAGGCAGGATTGCTTGAGCCCAGGAGTTTGAGGCCTCAGTGGGCCACGATTGTGACACTGCACTCCAGCCTGGGAGACAGAGCAAGACCTTGTCTCTAAAAGAAAAAAAAGACATGAAAGGTACCAGCTTACCCTACCATTGCAAGGGATCAGATGACAATGACACTTAGGTGATCTCCCTAGGGCCTTATGGGGACGCTGTGTAGAGTCTGTGCAGTATGTGAACCGCACAAAGGCATCTGGCCAAGGGGCGACTGGGAGCTGAGATCCAGTCTGCGCTCTGCTTGCAGCGCTGTGTCCCTGACCTTTCTCTAGCCATCACTGAGAAGGGATACCTCTTCTACTTCTCAAACAGGCACCAGGGGGGCTTGCAGTGGCCCTGCCTGTCTACACAGGAGTGGACTGTTTGTGGTGTCAGGGGTGAGCTGCCCCTGCTCCCGTCCAAGGACTGCCCATTCACTGCACCATCCTTCTGGCCTCTCCTTGGACCAGCTCCATCACTTGTCTTTGTTCTCTCCTGATTCCGGCCTGCCGGAGGGCTCTTTCCCCTCAGTCTGTGCACAAGCTGGAGTTGTTTCCATCTTTGCAAATGAAATCCTTCCTAATGCAACACGGTCCCCACAGCAACCATGCAGGCAGTCTCCTCTTCTCTCTTGCATCCTTTATACCTGCTCATCACCATCCGCTACTCAGGGAGCCACATGCTGTCTCTGCTTTCACCTGGCTACCAAATCTGCTCTCACCAGGGCCACCAACGACCTTTTACCCACCAAGCCCAGTGGGGGTTTTAGGTTCTTATCTTACCAGCTCACTTTGCTGCATTTGATCATCTCTCTCCTCTTTTTTTAATTTATAGAATGTTCAACTTTATTAATTGTAAAAAATACTAAAATAAAAATTGGATAACATTTTTTAATATCAGATATGAGAAGAGTTTAGAATTCATAGCACCCGGTATTGCACTGTGGGCCACTGAAGCCTCAGCGAAACATGATTCTCAGACGCAAAGCCTTCCCACGCTCTGGCACCTGGAATAACTCAGCCAGGGGAGGCCTGCCCACGGCAGTCACACCTGGGAAGAGGCTGCACTATCTGCGACATTCCCACTGGGTTTATTATTAGACACAGACAAGTCAACATTGAATTTTAATGACTATAGATGTCACAGCTTCAATACCCAAAAGTTTTGGATGCTTTGACCTACTAATTGCACTTTTAAAAAGTTGTCTAAAGAAAATGATCAGAAAGACTTAAATACAAGGAATTCGATCTATTGTTCCTTATACATCTCTCTCCTTGCTGAACTTTCTACTTCCTTGGTTTCCATGGCACTGCCCTCTCTTGGCTCTCCAAACGGCTCTTGACTGACCTTCTGTTTCCCTCACACACACCCTTCTTTCTCCAACCACCTTGTACCCACCAACGTCACCCAACATTGCACCCTGGGCCCGCTGCCCATCTCACGCTCCCTGGGTGACCTCTTTCACACTCATAGTTTCAAAGACCATCTGGTCTCGACAACCTCCGAATCTCCATCTCCGCCCCTCCTCCCTCCCCACAGCATCAGAAGTATCTCTTCATCTCCCTGCTGGCCATTTTCTCCTGAAATTTCTCCATTTTCCCTTCTCTGAAAGTGACTTCATCACCTTGCATTCGAGCCTGATGACAGCAGGATCCATCCAGGCTGGGAGCCTGAAATTGGCTTTGACTCCTCTCCTCCCGCTTCTCTGCTTGTAATCAATCAGAAAGTCCTGCCAGCCCTACCCTCTCCACATCAGACCCCTTATCTCCTTCTTGCCATCTCATCTCGGTCGGAGCTGTTGCATGAAATGAGTAAATGTATGCATGCTTTAGAAAGGGCTTTATTATTTTTAAAAAATGAGTAAATGTAATTAGTGCCTGACTCAGCATAAGTACTCAGTGCCGGTTAGTGATAATGATGCTATTCTTTACTGCACCTGCCTTTGCTGACGTTCTCCTCACTTCTCATTTGATGAACCACTGAGTGCTCTGCCTCTGGTCCTACCCTTCAGATCCACTTTCCACAGAGCTGCCAGAGTTAGCTCTTTACAATGAAAATTGACTATGCTGATCCCCTGCTTAAAAACCCATCACCTGCAGATTAAAGCCCCACCCCCTCGATGTGGCGTCCAAGGCCTACTGTGATCTGGTCCCTTCTTCCCTCTCAAGCGTCATGTCTTGCTGTCTCCTGTCTCAGACCCAGTCCTCCAGCGACACTTAGCTGCACATGCACGTGCTCCAGACCGCCGTGCACCTGTTGCTTGTCAACACTCTTCCCTCCACCTGGAGTCTCCTTTTCTGCCCCCACCTGCCCAAGACCTGTTATTTTAATACTCAACTCAGACCAACACAATCTAGGAAATAAAGGCTGGGTTAGAGGCCCCTACTCTGTATTCCCAGAAGACACCATGTACGTCTACTACCATGGTCTTATCACATTGTGGTGTGGACATCTGTTAGCAAAGGCATCTCCTTTTCTGATTATGAGCTTCAGAACAGAAACTGTGTCTGATTCATCTGTCTTTGTATCCCCAGAGCCCATCACAGTGCCTGGTGCATAGAAAACGCTCAGTAAATAAACACCCCAATACATAGACAGCAGTGTGTCATGCCTGGGAAAGGCTGCCGGGGTGACCAGGCTCAGATTTGGGGGCGGTGTGCTGCTGGCAGACATGACCTTGCTCTCAGGCACAAGGGATGCCCTCACTCCACCCTTTACCCTGAGTGGGGAGAGCACTGTGGGAGACACCGCATTTGAGCTCAGCTGTATAAGGGAGGGCTGGGCATGGAAGCAGCAACTAAGTCCCTGGTATGAGAGGTTAAGACTTAGTCTCAGGAGCCTGGTAGACCAGCCAGTCACGACTGTGTCCCTGACGCACGTGCATAAGTATCTTTCACTGTCAGAGAGACTCTGCACCTTTCCATCTAAGGATTATTTGTCTCTGTGTTTCATACTTCCTCAAATGTCAATTATCCGTCCATTTCTTTGGACCAATGGCCAACAGAATTGAGAAACAAGAGAATCAGGCCTCGAGAGATCCACACTTCCCACTGTCTTTTCTGCTCTCTTGGATGGAAATCCTTTCACTCTTCCACCTGATCCAAAACGTTCCCTTTTCAAAGTTGTACCACTTACCAGGCCGTTCTGGGCAACGTAAGAGGGGAGGCCGCTTGCTAAAGCCCAGTGGTCAGGAGGGGGATTCCTGTGAAGGCCAAAGACAAATGGTGACTTTCAGGGCAGGCACTGCTGGACTAAACCCACTTGAATCTGGGTCCTTGCTCTGTTGGCCTGGCTAAAGTACAATGGCATCATCATTACTCACTGCCATCTGAAACTCCTGGGTTCAATCAGTGCTCCTGCCTCAGCCTCCCAAGTAGTTGAGACTACAGGTATGTACCATCAAGCCTAGGTAAGTTTTGTAATTTTTGTAGAGATAGGGTCTTGCTATGTTGCTCAACCTGGCCTCAAACTCCTGGCCTCAAGGGATCCTCCTGCATTGGCCTCCCAAACCAGTGGGTTTACAGATATAAGGCACTGCACCTGGCCTAAATTTTTTTCTATCTCAAGATCATAAAGCTATTCTTTTATGTTATCTTCTAAAAGTGTTATAGCTTTGTGTCTCATATTTATTTACTTATTTATTTTTGAGACAGAGTCTCACTCTGTTGCCCTGGCTAGAGTGCCGTGGCATCAGCCTAGCTCACAGCAACCTCAAACTCCTGGGTTCAGGCGATCCTCCTGCCTCAGCCTCCCGAGTAGCTGGGACTACAGGCACGTGCCACCTTGCCCGGCTAAATTTTTCTATATATATTTTTCGTTGGCCAATTAATTTCTTTCTATTTTTAGTAGAGACAGAGTCTTGCTCTTGCTCAGGCTGGTTTCGAACTCCTGATCTTGAGCAATCTGCCCATCTCGGCCTCCTAGAATGCTAGGATTACAGGCGTGAGCCACCGTGCCTGGCCGTGTCTCATATTTAGACCCCTAATCTACCTGTAATTTATATTTGTGTAATTTTTTTTTTTTTTTGAGACAGAGTCTTAGGCATGAGCCACCCTGCCCGGCCTGCCTGTGTTTCTTGACTGAAGATGAATGTTTCCCTCAAGGTGGCATACTCTACACGACTCTTTCTCATTGGACGTTCTGGAAATTGCCCTTTGAGGCCAGGAGTGGTAACAGTTCCACTACTACCAGCATGTTTTCTTATGGTTCCCTTCACTCCACTCACACCTTTCCCTTTGTAAATAAACCTCACTGAATCATCCTAATTTGAATATGACATTTATTTCCTGTTGAGACTCTGACTGATACAGATGAGTTCATAGCTCTTTACTTTTTCAGCCTTTTTTTCTTTTCTAATATGTGCATTTAAGGCTTTAAATTTCACCTTAAGCACAATTTCACTGCATCAGACAGGTTTTGATATGTAGTAAGTTCATTATCTTTCAGCTCAGAATATTTTATAATTTCCATTAATTGATTCTTTTCCCCATGAGTTTTTTTTGTTTCAGAGCAGTATTTCCTAATTTCCAAGCATATGAAAATTTTCTGATTAGCTTTTTGTTGTCGGTTTCTCACATATTTTTACTGTGACCAGAGGACACTCTCTGTGTGATTTCCATCTTCTGAAATTTATTAAAGTTTGCTTTATAGCCCAGAATATGACCAATTATTGTAAATATTGAATGTATGCTTGAAAAGACTGGGTGTTCTACAGTTTGGAGGGTGGGGAGTTTTCTGTTTATATCTGTTAATTATGTTATTAGAATATTCTATATTCTGTTTTAGTTTGCTCCCTCTATTAATTAGTGAACATAGATTTGTCTATGTATTTCTCTCTTTGTATTTCTGTCAGGTTTTGCACTTCATATTTTGAGGTCATATTATGAGGTGTATCCAAATTTAGAACTGTAATATTCTCATGTAATATCAAGCTAGATTGACCACTTTATCATTAAGAAGTAACTATTTTTTTGTTTTTTAGGGCTAGTCAAGTGAAATAGTGGGAGTGAAGAAGGAACAAAAGAATCTATAATTGGTTGTGATCAACTGGTTGTAAACATCACTGCACTCGGACCAGCCAAGAAGTAACTATCTTTATTGCTACTAATCCTCTTTGATATAACGTCTATTTTGATATGATATTGATATAGTTATACCAGTTTTATTTTGATTAGCATTTGCATGGTATATCTTTTTTCAATCTTTTACTTACAACCTCTCTGTATTTTTCTCTTTCTGATGAGTCTCCTGTAAACAGAATATGGCGTATTTCAGCTTATCTAGGACATAATCATTTTGATGAACGACTGTGTGACTGAGAAGATAAAATGCTGCAAATTCATCTCAATGCAATGCTTTTTTTGTTTCACTTTTGTTTTTAGTTTTTTCTTTTTTTTTTTTTGAGACAGAGTCTCACTCCCTTGCCCGGGCTAGAGTGAGTGCCGTGGCATCAGCCTAGCTCACAGCAACCTCAAACTCCTAGGCTCAAGCAATCCTTCTCCCGAGTAGCTGGGACTACAGGCATGTGCCACCTTGCCCGGCTAATATTTTCTATATATTTTTTTAGTTGGCCAATTAATTTCTTTCTATTTTTAGTAGAGACGGGGTCTTGCTCTTGCTCAGGCTGGTTTTGAACTCCTGACCTTGAGCGATCCGCCCGCCTCGGCCTCCCAGAGTGCTAGGATTACAGGCGTGTGCCACCGCGCCCGGCCTAGTTTTTTCTTTTTTATTATTTATATTTTAGCCAGTTTCGCAAACTATTACTGTTTTTATCACCTATAATTTTTCCTTTATTCATATCAACAGTTCTTTTTCTGCATTTAGATATAGATTTTTACCATATATCACACTTTTCCCTGTCTTTTTGTGCCATTCAAGATAACTTTTTATTTCAATGCTGCATCATAGCATAATCTCTTTAAATTACTTTATATGGCAATTGAATTCAATGTGGATAGCAACCAGACATGGCTGCTCAACATTAACTAAACTGAAGTTATAGCAATGTAAATGATGTTAAATAAAAATTATTGGAGGGCATTGTTTTTGGTTAAGCTCCTGCATGAAGCCCCAACAGACCAAAACAATAATCAAAATGGAGTGACCCTTTCTAAAGTTTCACTTTACCAAACTAAGTTGTTATCTGACCTTCCTCTCTTGAGAAATCAGGAGAGCTAAACGCCAATTTCCCAAAAGGCCAGTTTTAATCTTCAGTAGATACGATAATGATGTTCTCTCTGCTCTAATCCTTACCCAAAAAAGTGACCTAAAGTAACTTGATGTTAACCGATAAGTTATTTTTCTATTGTTCTGTCTCCCTAACCCAGCCTTACATGGAAAATAACTTTGATCAATCCTGTTTTTGTTTTTTGTTTCTGCCTTCTTCAACCCTTTGGTCTATAAAACCAACCCCCCTCTGCTCAACTCACTACTTATTTTATTTTATGGGATGAAGTGTTGCCCAATTCTAGAATTGCAAATAAAGCCAATTGAGATCTTTAAATTTGTTGTGATTTTGTCTTTTGACAATGGTTATGACCAAATTCACACTTAGGAGGGCAATGGCAATTACATCATGATGCTATGGCTGACAACAGTTGTACAGTTCTATTTCAGAAATGTCAAGAAGTAGAAAATGGTTTGCTTAGAATCAATGAAAGGTGATAGATTTCTTTCTTATGCAGCCTGGCAATCTTTGTCATTTAATTGTGATATATTGTTGATTTATATTTTTAAAAAATTATTGATGTATTTGGATTTAAATATCATCTTAATGTAAACTTTTTATTTTTCCTACCTGCTCTTTTTTTTTTTTTTTTTTTTTTTTTAGAGAGAGATGGGGTCTCTCTATGTTACCCAGGCTGGCCTCAAACTCCTGGGCTCAAGCAATCCTCCCACCTTAGCCTCCAGAGCAGCTGGGACCACAGATGCACACCACCATGCTTGGCCTCTGTGATCTTTCTAAACTTTTATTTTGCCTTCTTTTGGTTTGCTTAGTTATTTATTCACTATTTAATTTTTTTCCTATGTTAGTTTGGATGACATATACTGTGGCAGCCATTAGAGGTATTTACAAATATTCTGGCTGTCCATCCTTCCAGGCACATGGGCGGGTTGCATTCCCTATCCACTTGAAAGAAAGTGTGGCCACGTGACTAGCTTTGGCCAATAAAATGTGACTAGAAGTGATATATGTCACTTCCAGATGGATATTTTAAGAGCCAGTGTGTGTTTTTCTGTTTTCTCTTCTCTCTGGCAAGATCAGTCAATCTCACAAAGTTCAAAATGGTGGCTGCTCTATCAGCCTTGGTCTGTGACTGACGACAATCTCTGCATTATACCCCAACCACACACACCAGCTGGCGATGCACACAGAGCGGAAGGTAAAATGAAACTTTGTTGTTTACACCACTAGGGTCTTCACAGGATAGCCTAGCCTCACCTAGCTGGTAAAAAGAAAATTTGTATCAGGAATGGGATGGGATGCTGCTGTAACATAAAGCCCAAAATAGGTAAGATCGGTTAGGCGCTGAGTGGAAGGCAGCAAGGGGAGTGTCACCAGAGTAGGATGTGACGCTCGTCAAGCAATGATAAAACATTGCGAGAAACTATGACCTGTGATCATTTAAAAAACAGATAATGAGTTTAATAAACTTGTAGCTCTAGAAAAGGAGTTAAAAAAGAAAATGGTTGACAAGTATGCATTAGACAAGGTTACAGAAAAAAGGAGAGATGAGCTTAGAAAAGATTTGGAGAATCAGTCCTTGGGCTAGCAGGAACGAAAGGGAATATGGAGAACCCAGAAATTCAGGGACTTGAGCCAACTTTTCATGCTCACGGGTGACAGATAAACCTAAGAACTTGTTTACCTGAGTAAAAAGGGATTATTACAATTTGGTTTGGCCGTCAGGGTTGGATCAGCCTGGCCTATCACATCCACTGTTTGAAGATTAAGGTAGCAGTACAGTAAATCCCTCAGATCCACAAAATAGCTCAGGGAGCCGACAGTAAGGTGTGGCTCTCCTGCAGAACCGACTGCAGCCTCCAGAAGTCTGCAATTAAGCTGAGAAAGAGAACTATGTCTCAAAACAGAACCATGGTGTGGCTCTTGGCACATGGAGAGGATTCAAACAGATATGAAAGCAACTAGATTTTTAAGAATGCTCTATTGACCAAAAAAGTACAAGCCTATATTAAAAAGGTCTGCAACAGTTCAAATCTTCAAATGATCTTTGAGTCCCAGCTACCCACAGGCAGGATTGAGAGTGGTCTTTCTTTTTCATTATCCTCCTTGGTCACATATGAAGAGGACCTCAGACAATAGGCTTTCCTTGGGGACTGAGCCACTTTCTTTGCCGCTTTCTCTGTTTTTGCTTTGCCCCTTCATGGACCCCAGAAGCAGCTCCGCAGACAACAGTTGAAAAGTTCTGATTTGATCTCATTCTATACATGGGAAGCTGAGGCCCAGACAGGCCACTGGATGTGGGGCTGGGACTCAGAGAACCTGACTCACAATTGGGCACACTGTGGCTCTGATCACGTCTCTTCCCCTCCTGGGGCCTCATCGCCCACCCCGTGCAAGTCTCTCCATCATTCCATGGGGCCTCCTCACTGCTCCCTCTGCCTCCAACCAAGGGCATAGCCATGTTGGGTTTGGTTAGTGTTGACCTTGGGGTGAGTATCTTTTACTTACACCAAAAAAAAAAAAAAAAAAAAAGGTAGATTGAAGTAACCTGATGTTAATAAATCAGTTATTTATTTTTCTATTCTGTCTCCTCGTCCCTGCCTTACAAGAAAGCAGCTCTGGAGTGATTAATGCTCTTTGTTCTTTGTTTCTGCTGTCTTCGGCCCTTCTCTGTCTATAAAGCCAGCCTCTTCTGCTCAGCTCGTGGGATATTTATTCTATTTTATGGAATGAAGTGTCGCCCAATTTTAGAATCACAAATAAAGCCAATTGAGATCTTTAAACTGAATTTGTTGTTATTTTGCCTTTTGACAGATGAAACTTACGGGATGACTTTGATGTCTTCTTTGCCATGCAGGATGTAGTCGATGACCTTGTAAAAGTTAATTTCCTGGCAAAAGAGATAAAATACCTTAAGAGTCAGATAGAAGTTCAACAAGAGTGTGTCCCTGAAACTGAACTCATTCTTTGCCATCACATGCCCTGTGTTTTTTATTGTTGTTGTTGTTATAATTTATTTATTTTGTTATTGATATATAATTGTAACAGGGAGAATGGCCTGAAAAAAGGTAAAAATTTTTTCTGTCTCTTCAAAACCGCCCTCACTCTTTTTGAGAAATAAAGCCAACATCCCTGGAATAGGCCAGTGGTTGGGAGGGGCAGGGGAGTGTCCTTTGTTCTTTGTGCCACAGGAGATGGCTCAAGGGAATTGTCCAGGCGGGAGGTCATGAGATTGTCTTAGCCGAAGATGCGATAAATCAAAACCATCAACTATAATTGAACCTCCCCTTTAAAAGCTCTGTATTTCTGCTCAGAGGAAGGATTTTGGTACTTTAAGATTGGAGTCTGTCAACCTCCTCATTTCCTGGCAAATTAATAAACTTCTCTTTCCTTCTCCTCAAACCCTCAGTCCTCGTTCTTCTGATGCGATCTCGGGGATAAGTGCCAAACTTTCAATAGCATAATATAATAGTTGGGCGTATTTTGTCCCATGGTTTTCAGGAAGCAGAAAGCCCAACTATAACTCCTTCTAAGGGTGTGCCTGGACTGCCTTCCCATCCTCCCAGCCTTCTGCTGACTTTTAGGATTCAGTGTGCCTTCCTAGAGCCAGCTCACAGTAGCCAGGCAGGGGCCTGAGATCTGGGGCTGGGAAGAGGGATGGAAAGCTTTCAAAGGGGATCTGGAGGCTGAGTGTGTGATCATACATATTGGGTCATTCTTGTCACACCCAATTAAAATTGAGAAGCTGGAGGAAAAAGGCACTCAAGATACATAACACTGCTCTAAGAATGTGATTCTCTGCAGGCCTGGATGCTGAAACTGCCTGCTGTAACCTGAAGCCTGTTTTATCTGATAGTTGCTGAAACGACCTGCTGCAACTCTAAGACTAGTTTTACCTGCTGCCATCACTCAATCGGAACTTGCCAGCTCGCCAGAACTCTACTAGTGCCAATGAACTTTCTCAAAGGGCAATACATAACGTTTCTCTTTTTAATAAAACCTCCAACCATCTCTTTGTTCTTTGGACATACTGAAGATCACCTGGTTTGCCTGTGTATATCCCAAATTGCAATTTTTCTTCCTGAGTAAAATGTTAGAGAGTCCTCACTATCTTTTTATTTTGACTTTGACAAGTGCAAGAAGGAAAACATGAACACTGCTGCTAGAGTCTCGGGAAGAGAGAGGTGGAAAGGAGGCTCCCATCCCATGTTGAATCACAGTCAAACAAGCCAACCTTATGCAGGGCACACCCCACGTGGTCGTGGCCCCCTTCTTCACACATAACACTCAGCTGCTCTCTTTGCTGTGTCATTGCTTGAGATCTACCTTCTCAATTGTGCCTCATGCCTCCAAACTGACTTTCCACCTCTTCCATCCCTCCCACCTCCTTGCACCATTAAAACTCCCATTCTCTTAAAGGAGATCTCTCCAATTACTTTACTTTCTAGCATGCAGTTGGATATTGGCAGGTGGCTTCATTCCCCTAACTGTCCAGGAAAATTCCATTACCTTACCCTTGGTCCTCTGTATGCCCAAATGCGATTAGCCAAGTATTTCACAAGTGGGAAAACAGATGTAGAAAGAGGAAAGGACTTATTTATAGCAAGCAAGATAGTGAGCCGGAATCAGAACCTAGGTCCTTAGCTCCCAGCTCAGTGTTCTGTGCTCTTTCTGCTACGTCACTTAAGTTTGATAGCTTAAAATAGTGTTTTACTGTCTTACCACTGTCACCTAGAACAGGGTCACTGGAATTGTGATCCCTGGACTGGTGCCAGTCTGCAAACTTGCCGTTTTCATTTCATGATGAGATAAAAAAAACTGAGAGTCAGCCTTTAGCAACTTTTATAACAATTTCACTGAGGTTAGGTCTGGGTTGAGTCTAATTTAAAAGTGGGAGGGGCTTATATTTTGTCTTTATAAAATTTTATTTTTCTAGGAATATGTCTTTATCACATTTTGAAAAGTATCAATTAAAATGGATTGGAAAATTAAACAAATGAACCATTCTTTTACTACAGGTATTTGAGAGGTACCGCCCTAGAGATTTTTTTTAAATAACTTTTTTTTTTTTACTCTTCGCCTGGGCTGGCCTTGGACTCCTGGCCTCAAGCGATCCTCCCACCTCAGCTTCCAGTAGCTGGGACTACAGGTGAGTGCTACTGCACCTGGCCCTGCCCTAGAGGTTTAAATGCAGATGCCTGGGCTCCACCCCAAGCCTCCTGACTCAGAACCTCCACAAAGAAGAATTTCTGATCTAGGCAAGGGTGTCTGAAAGCCGTTTGATAGACAGGTGATCAAAGCCCAGCACTGGTGGCAGCTGCAGTGACTGAACGCTTCCAGGGGGCAAGCTCTGGCTAAACAAAAGGCAAAGCTAGGACTGTGTCAGTGGCATAGGCTGCCCCAGGGACAGCAAGCTCCCTAAAATAGGAAGCATCCAAAGGGAGATTAGATGAAGCCCACAGCATGATGAATGAAATGGTGCTGACACTAGACCTAGAGTGAAGACTGATTCTACTGTGTGCTCTCTGGGCCTCAGTTTCCCTGGTTGTAAAATGAGATCAGTGGTATGTGTTTGTGGCCGCGGTTAAGTAGCAGATCCCTTTCCACAAACAAAGCATGGGAACTACTCACATAAAACCGTCCTAGCGGAGTCAGCGTTGGGTAAGTAGAGACCCTGTCCCCTTCCTGTCCTCCTCCTCCCACACCAACCTCTGGCCCAGGCAGCTACTGTGGAACTCTAGGGTTCTAAGGACAATGAGAGAGGGAAAAAACTTCCAGGTATGATTCTAAGATTGATTAGATAATTAGCAATATCTCTCCAGGATTAAAATATACGTATTCTTTGACCCATGTAGTAACGGATCCTAGAGATATACTCCTAAATGTGGGTAAAAGCATCCTTTGCCATATCCAGGGGTCTCAGCTAGACAGCCTCAAGAAGCCTGGAGACAATTTAATGTCTGTCATTAGGACAATGTTTCCGGAGTGAGATTGCTGTGTCCGTGCAGACAGGGAAAGCTGCCAAGATACACAGTGAAGTGGGAAAAACAAGGCACAAAATAGAACCACCACATTCATGGAGGGTAGTGGTGGAATATGCATACATCTCTGTGCATATCTGAATATCTGTAGATGTTTCTGGAAAAACTGATTGCTAGCAGTGGCTGCCTCAGGGAGGCTGACCAGGAGAACAGAGGCTTGAGTTTGTATGGAGTGAGCTTTTCACTGTGCTCATGTATTACTTTTTCAATAAATATCAACGCATTTTCTTTTTTTCCCAGCAAATTCAGCTTTAAGTAATAAACAAGCTTTCTGAGCCACCGTGCCCAGCCTTAAAAACATTTTTAAATTGTGAAGTTGTACCCTGTAAGCAGTTATAAAAAGCAAAGGTGGCCACGCTATCTGCTGGGACTTTGCTAAAGCTAAATTTCCACCTGGGAGGGGAGGAGGCAGAGTTCCAGGACCTTCCCAGCATCTTTGTGTCTTTGCCTTAGTCCTCGGGCCTGTGCTGCTCACTGCACTCCCAGGCAAGCTCCAGGCTTCCTGGGCTTGGCAGCCGCCCTACCCAGAGGTGCGCGCGAGACTTTAGAATCGTTAGAAATGGATGTTTGTTATCCATTTGAATCCTGAAGGAAAATCAATTTGCTTTCACAAAAAGTTACAAAAAGATCAGTGTGCTTCAGGTAACGAGGACTTTCTCCATGCACTACTGTGGCTCAGTCAAGTTGCCTGCAGGGCTATATTCATGGGCTGGGCACAGTGGCTCACGCGTGTAATCCTGGCAACTCTGGAAAGCTGAGGTGGGAGGATTGCTTGAGCCCAGGAGTTTGAGGTTGCTGTGAGCTACGATGATGCCACTGCACTCTACCCAGGGTGACAGAATGAGACTTTGTCTCAAAGAGAGAGAAAAAAAGGCTGTACTCATGTACAAATGTACAGAGTCACCAGCCTCTGGAAAGTCAAAACTCAACCATCAAGTGTACCTTTGTTACCGTCCATTAGAGCAGCTGCCAGTAGAACACAAGGGGCTTTGAGAGAGCCACAAATACAGCCATAGCCAAATCATGGCCCATGGAAATATACCAGTTTTTAAATGACTGCTATTTTTGTTTGTTTGTTTTTTCCATGAAGCCTCATTGGCCTGTATAAGTTTTAAATAGTTAAAACACATATACATTTTATTTTTAAAAGGAGATGAAGTAAGATGTAGCTACGACTGGGGAGCTTTAGACCCAAGATTTGGGAAGGCTAATTGGTTGGAATCCAGATAAAATCTGTACTTCTAATGCGAATGTGGCAGATAAAGTGTGAGAGTGATGTTATTATAGAAAGCAGGGGGAACATAAAAGGCATGATTTTAATCACAGTTATCAAAGAGAGAAGCATCCTGGGTTGCATTTGTGCAAATGGTTTGATCTCTCTGAATCTCAATTTCTTCAACTGTCTGATGGGTAAAATGAGGATACCTCCTTCTTAAATGTGTTGAGGAGAGTAAATAACGCCAATAACGTCATCTGGGTAGAGTGCCCGGCAGGCAGGGGCTCACTGTGGGTAGCCGTGATTATATGTTGGATGTCTACCATGTTCCAGTGTGTGACTTGCTCTACTGACCACAGCCCTGCTAGGTGAGCTGGATTGCCTCAGCATTACAGAGGAGGAAGGTGAGGCTTAGGGAGGTTTCCCAAGGCCACACAGCTAGCTGGTGGAGCATGGATCAGAACTCGGGCTTTCTCCCTCCAATCCCATGCTCTTTCCAGAAGATCTACCTCTGGTCAATCTTGTCGTGCTTATCTGAGCCCCAACTTGGGCCTATGCAGGTTTTCCTCCTGGCTGTGTCCTAGACCTGGACCTGACTTTGGTGATGAGTTCACTGACAATACCTCAGAGATAAGAAAATCAAGAACCCAGTGGGTTATCTAACTGAGCTCACCCTATTGGTTAGCTAACCAAAGCCAAAGTCCGTTTTCTTCTGGACCATCGCCTTTTCTGTCACAACCTAATGCCTCATACTCGTGCAGAACTGGGGACTTCTATCTGAGATGAGGAAGGGTTTTGAGAAAGAAAAGTCTTAACCATGGCTGTGCTAGTCACCTCCGTGAAACCAAAACTTCTTGAATTGGCTGAATGATGGGCAGCTCTTCCTGGGCTGATGCTTAGTGAGAAAACGTCCTGTTCACTTCAGTCTTGAAGTCTGGGGCACTTCAGGGTGAAGAGCCAGAGTTAGAGCCTGACATTTCTCTAGCTGTTCTGGAGTTGGAAATGACCTCTGACATCTGACCTAAGGTTTCCTCAGCTTAGAGTTCAACTCCAAAAAAACTGGAGTTAATTGAAGTTGGTGGTGTCTGAAAACTATGATGATCTCTATTCTAATTCTCCAACTTCTAACTTTCCAGAAGATATAAGTTCAGCTTGTATGTGAACTAGAGAAAAAGCACAATGGCAACATGTCAACTGTGCCAACGTGAAAAAGCAGTGCTTAAAAAGTAAAAGTGTCCCCAAATAAAGTTTATGACAGCAGCACATGATAGAATCCTTAAAGATGCAGTCTTGTGAAATGAAATCATGAAGTTGTGTGGGCAAAAGAGTAATTTGAAATTGGACAGCAGCAAGTTGCAAAGGTCATTCTGGATAAAGCACAGCAGACAAAATAGATTCCAAGGTTGACGTCTCTTCTGGAGTGTACGTGAAGCTCGCAGGCAAAGGTGTTAATTTGAGCAGAGTTTGAATCAATACTAATTAAAGTCTTATTCTTACGCACACACATCCACTCTAGGCCCTTTATTTTGGGCAGGGTTAAAGTTGGCTGGGTGGAATCTGGTCTCCTAGGAGACACCGAATACGATTTCTCACAGACTGCAAAGTCTCATGGCAAGAGCACTGTATTCAAACGCACTTCAGGGCATGACCCTGCTGCTGACTTATTCTGTGAGGCCTCAGCCAGGGTCTCTGCCTCATTCTGTAGTTCCAGGTCTGTTACCCCGCATGGTGTCCACACCCCCATGTGTACCACTTCAGCATCTCAAAGGTGATGAAGCCTCATCTTTAAAGGGAGGCAACTGGGTGAGACCAGACGGCAGAAACCCCAATGCAAACTAGAGAGCTCAGGCCGTGCTCCAGGGAAGCAGCTGTTCTCAGCTCCAATCAAATTTACCATGCTGGATTGCAGGGCCAGTTTTTACTAATCACTCAGTTTTTCAAAGGAAATTGGGAATTCAGACATTTATGGAAAATATCTTGATTTTTAAGTCTTAGCCACCAATTCAAAAAATATTAAAGTACAGGCCGGGCATGGTGGCTCACGCCTGTCATCCTAACATTCTGGGAGGCTGAGGTGGGAGGATCGTTTGGGCTCAGGAGTTTGAGACCAGCCTGAGCAAGAGCGAGACCCCGTCTCTACTAAAAAAATAGAAAGATTGCCAGAAGATGCAAATGCTTTAAAATTTAAAAAACAAAATAGAATAAAAAAATAGAAATTAGCTGGACAACTAAAGAAAAAAATATATATATATGTAAATTAGCTGGGCATGGTGGCGCATGCCTGTAGTCCCAGCTACTTGGGAGACTAAGGCAGGAGGATCGCTTGAGCCCAGGAGTTTGAGGTTGCTGTGAGCTAGGCTGATGCCATGGCACTCTAGCCCTGGCAACAGAGAAAAAAAAAAATTAAAGTACAAGCAAAAAAGAAAAATGTAAAAACCTATGCAGTCAAATGTGTATCTTTCAGCTGGAATTGGCCTTCTGGCTGCCAATTTGTACATTATAAACTAGATATGAAAGCTCTTTCCAGCTCATGGTGTCTGTAATTCTGCCTCCCTGCTAGGCAAATCCTTGAGCAAGTTGCTTGACCTCTCTGCGGCTCTTTCTTCATCTATAGAATGAGGATGTTGATTTCCACTTTGAATACCCCACCAGGTTACTGTGAAACATCACACTTTGCTATAGTGGTTAGTAAAAAAAAAAAAAAAAAAGGGAAAAGGAAAAAAAGAAACAGAAAAAAAACTCGCTTTGCAAATGATAGGGCTTGGCAATTTTGAAGAATTAGTCTAACTTCAAGGGAGACAACCCAACTCAGAGAAGATAAATACCTATGTGAGAAAGAAATGTCCTTTGGCAGGGTCTACTATGTCTTGTATTTGAATTTATTAAACATTTGATAGTTTTATTATGGCCCGAGAGAGACCTACCCTTCCATCCGGAGTCCTGGGACCAGAGTATGGTGGAGCCTCGCCCATCAGAACTGGCCACACATCGAAAAATTCCTAAGAGTGAAGAAAACAATAATTACATGTTTTGAAGATAGATTAAGAAAACGAGATTAAGGAAAGAAGTCCTACCTGTATGAGTCATCTATTGGAAGGTGGGAAGAACTCTGTGAAACCTAAGTTTGGAAAGGCTGCAAGGCTCACTAAACTTAGAGGATAATACCCTCTACTCTTCAAAATATTGATGAGCTGGGCCTGTCTAGGCATTTGCCAAAAACGTGGGGAGTGAGTTAGGGCACCCTTAGTGTTGTGTGACATGAGAGGGAAGAACGGGGCTCCACAGCTAAGAAATTTACCTTAAGAACATGCTAAGCATGAGATCAAAGGTTTGGCTAAAATAATGTCCCTTGCAGTATCATTTGTCATAATGAAAAATTAGAAATAATGTAAGCATTGATTAAAAGGGGACTTATTAAATCAATTATGACACATATAATAAAATGATGCTACAGATGTGTGTGTATGGATTGAAAAGATGTCTGTGATATACTGGTGAGTGAAAAATGTGAGGCACCAGAATATTATATCACATGACCCTGATGTTTAATTATATATAGAAAATGCTGTGAACACATTCACAACTGGTTTTATCTGGGTGATTGGAATGAGACTGGAATGTATTTAGAAATTTTTCCATAATAAACTTTATTGCTTTTGTAATTAGGAAAAAAATTCCCAAATAAGAAAGAGAAAAAATCCAATGATACTAAACATGGAGAGAGAGACCTATATCTGGGATACAAAAAGAATGATTGACAGCTCTAAGGTAAGCAGGAAACATTAGTCTGAGGCTATCTCTGTACTTTGAGTCCCTGTATAATAATTTGAGTTCCTAGGTAACAAACTGCAACCTGACTTAGTACATAAACAAACCAAAACCTAATTTAGGAATCTATGCAGTTGAGTGGAGCTCTTTCAACCTTTCTGGTCCTGAGTGCTGCCCGATTCATGAATCGTTCTTTGCCCTATTGAACTGTCTAAAGTTTTTCTTTAACATGGCCAAGATTCAGGCAGAGAGAACAGAAAAAGAGCCAGAAAAGGGGCTGGGTGTGGTGGCTCATGCCTGTAATCCTAGCACTTTGGGAGGCTGAGGCGGGAGGATCCCTTGAGGCCAGGAGTTCGAGACCAACCTGAGCAAGAGCGAGACCCTGTCTCTATTAAAAATAGAAAGAAATTAGCTGGACAACTAAAAATATATAGAAAAAATTAGCTGGGCATGGTGGCCCATGCCTGTAGTCCCAGCTACTCTGAAGGCTGAGGCAGGAGGATCACTTGAGCCCAGGAGTTTGAGGTTGCTGTGAGCTAGGCTGACGCCATGGCACTCTAGCCCAGACAACAAAGTGAGACTCTGTCTCCAAAAAGAAAAAGAAAAGAAAAGAAAAAAAAAGCCAGAAAAGGAGCTGCACAGTCTTCCAGCTTCAGGAGAAGCCGACTGGGACACCACGCAGACTCTTCTCTGCTACTTCTCTGGTTTCCTTTGCACATGGAGCAGCAAATCTCGTGCTGGGCCAAGTCTGGGCCTGGCATGGAAGGCCTCCATGCTTCAGTACCCTCTCTGTTCATTCATCTGTTACTATGTAGGGACAAACAGTGATCCGTTAGCCCTAGGATATTGTGGGTAGGATGCCAAACCCCCATTGTTCCTCTCTTGTTTGAACATGTTTGTCTTGGTGGTTTGCTTATTCTAATATCATCCAGAGAAGAAACAGGAAGGAGTCCACATGAAACACATATGCCATGTTCTTACCCTTCTGCCCCACTGGGTTCTTTGCCTGGGTTACCAACAACAGGAAGAAATTCAATTCTAGGTGAAAATATAACTGGGCCCTACCTGAGCCCCACAACCTGCTGCTAGACATACAGAGATGAATAAGGCACAGCTGGTGCCCTGGAGGAGCTTACTGTCCCACGAAGGAGACAATCAAGTATGACTAAGTCCGAATACTATCTATTTTTTTTGAGACGAGGTCTTGTGTTCCAGACTGGATTCGAACTCCTGGGCTCAAGCGATCCTCCTGCCTCAGCTTCCAAAGTAGCTTGGACTAAAGGTGCATACCACTGCCCCTGGCTCAGAATACTCTTACTTAAATGTGATTTTCTCTTCTGAGAGGCAGGCAGTTTAAAAGAAACAGAAAGCAGAATGCTACAGCATAGAGTGGCCTGAGCTTAGGAAAAAATCCTGCTGTAAAATGGACACCTTGGAATGGAGCTTTTTGTTTGTTTGTTTCTTTTTTTTTTTTTGTGGAGATGGGGTCTTGCCATGTTGCCCAGGCTAGCTTTGAACTCCTGGCCAAAAGTGATCCTCCTGCCTCTGCTTCCCAAAGTGCTGGGGTTACAGGCATGAGCCACTGTAACCAGCCTAGTCTTTTCAATACATGGTACTGGGCCAATTGGATATCCACATGGAAAAATTAATACTGACCTTACCTCACACTATACATAAAAAAATTCCAGGTAGATTATAGAGTTATATGTGAAAGTTAAAACAATAAACAACATTTTTAGAGTATGACATACGTAAATATCTTTATAAACTTGGGGCCAGGAAAGATTTCTTAAATAAGGCCCAAAAATCAATAACCATAAATGAAAAGATTGATAAATTGAACTACACTATAATTCAGAACTTACATTCATCAAAACACACCATTAAGAGAATGAAGGCATGGAGAGGGAGGAGATACAGTCCTGCTTAGAAGCCTATTCCAAACTGCCAAGTTTGGGAGCCTCTGGACTAGACCTAAGATTCTAAGGTCTTCTCCAGCACTAGATCCTGCAACTCGTTTATCCATCCAACCCAATGTTTGCACCATGCCCAGCTAGCATGATAAGGCATACAAAATGAAACTGACAAAGAATCCTTGGGTCTTCAGGAGAGGGGCTGCTAAACTTAGATCTGAAGCCCTGTTCCAAGGCAGAAAATGGTCAGCCTCTCAAGGCAGAGAGATAAAGAACAAGGACTGGGAGAGTCGGTTTGGGAAAACATGACTGAAAAACGTCGCTGGGAGCCACATTGAACTCTGCCTCCTTAGCTGCCGTATTGGCCCCAAATCTGGCCCCTGAGCATGTGAGGGATCAGATCTCAGCATCTGCCTCCACCTCAATCGCCTGGGTGAGCCCTAGGCTAGATAAATCATGGCAAAGGTTTACACCCAACTTTTGGTACATTTTCTGAGAATTCTTGAAGTTAGCAACTTTCCTCTGGACTTTCAACTATATAGAAACTTCTTTATCACTCACCTTTACCACCTCATCAGCCTGCTTCTCACAAATGAATTCCACCCCCACCAACTAGGGAAAATACAGGTTTTTACATGCCTGTGCCCTATATTGACTTTTTCCATTTAGAAATTTTTTCTTTTTTTTTTTTTCTTTTTTTTGAGACAGAGTCTTGCTCTGTTGCCCAGGCTAGAGTGCCGTGGCATCAGCCTAGCTCACAGCAACCTCAAACTCCTGGGCTCAAGTGATCCTCCTGCCTCAGCCTCCTGAGTAGCTGGGACTACAGGCATACTCCACCATGCCTGGCTAATTTTTTCTATATATTTTTAGTTGTCCAATTAATTTATTTCTATTTTTAATAGAGACAGGGTCTTGCTCTTGCTCAGGCTGGTCTCAAACTCCTGATCTTGAACAATCCACCCACCTCGGCCTCCCAAAGTGCTAGGATTACAGGCGTGAACCACCACACCCGGCCAACTTTTTCCATTTAAAGGCCGATGCTACTCTCTTCAGTAAAGAGCTACGTAAAATGTTTACAACCAGTCCGCCCAGCCTCTTCCCTGAGTGACCAAATGCATAACAAGATTCGGGGCTCCATCCAGTGTCTATTTAAACTTTTCTTAGAGATGTCTGTTCCTGGCCAGGTGCAGTGGCTCATGCCTGTAATCCCAGCACTCTGGGATCCTGAGGCAGAGGATTGTTTGAGCTCAGGAGTTTGAGACCATTCTAAGCAAGAGTGAGACCTTGTCTCTACTAAAAATAGAAAAATTAGCCAGGCATGGTGGCATGCACCCATAGTCCCAGCTACTTGGGAGGCTGAGGCAGGAGAATCTCTTGAGCCCAAGAATTGCTTGAGTTTGAGTGCGGGGGAAAAGGTGAGATGCGGCGTGGCAGGCCCACGAGGAGGTCAGCTATTCCTCCCTGTGGAGCCAAGTCCCTCAGATAGGAGTTGCTACAGAGGATAAGAAAATTGATAGGAAATAGGGAGACTAAAAGAATATATAGAGACTAAGGTATAGTTTATAGTTTTATATAAAAAGATCAGAATAATCATAGCAGGGTACTTAGGCGGCTAGGCATGTCTCCGTGAATGTCTAGCAATATGGTTAGATTTATATAGGTTTTTATAATCATAGATCTCAATTACTAGTTGTCAGGGTAACACATTTGCCTATCAGGGAATGTAGTTGTTAGGGGAGCAGAATTATATAGATAGTGGGCTAAGGTCAAAAGTCCTCTCAAAGGGCTACTAAGAAGTCTTTATCTAGGTGAACAAACAGGTACAAAGTCTTTCAGGGGCTAACTTTTAAGTTCTAAGAGGTAGTCATTAATTAACAGAAGTATAACAAAAGAGGTATAGTGATTCCATATTTTTTTGATTTAGTTACTGTGGATTTAAAGGTAAACAGACAGTCAGGAGTGAACAGGAAGCCTGATTGTGTACAAACAGGTTGTTTATAACACAGAGGCATGTCTCAGAGCAAAGTACACTCATTGTCTCCGGCTCCCATCCTGTGGGCCAGATTTTTACCTTTGTCTTGGCATTCAAGACCCAGGAAAGCTGCACAGAGAGATAGCCAGGAAGTCCCTTGGAAAGCATCCCTACCAGAGATTTGAGAGCTCTCCCATGGTAGCAGCCTCTGATAAGTGAACCATTGAGTTCACATATTCTTTCAGGGCAAGCCTCTTGCAAACTCCTGTTTCTGTCTTTAATATAGCAATATTGGGCAATACAATAAAATAATGATTTTATAAGCCATGTTTCATTAATTCCTCAATCATATTTCTCAACATCTGAGGTTCCTGGAAGGTAGGCTGATGCCATGGCACTCTGGCCCAGGCAAATTCTGTCTCAAAAAAAAAAAAAAGTCTGCTCCTGAAGTTTTCTCACCTTCTGCTTGGTCATGTCTAAGAGACCCACAGAATATCTGTCACAGTTGAGGAAGGCCCGGACTGTGTACAGGGCTTTATGGAACTGTCTCTCGATGTCTGTAAGTTCTTCAAAGACTTTGCTCCCAGACCACAGCAGTATCTGAAGAAATACAAAAACATAGTCAAAGGTTTTGAGGCACAAAGCAGCAGCTCACTTAGCTAGAGAATAACGATTCTGTAAAGTTCTCTAGAGTTTATTTCATTTAATCCTCATAATAACTCAGAGATAATTATAACACAGGATAATTATCCCCATTTTATAGACGAAGAAACTGAGGCTCAGAGAGGTAAAGTAACTGGCTGGCTTACATTGGGTCTAACTCTTTACGTTTCTTTTATCTCATGGGTTGTTAATAAAAGTAACATCAAATAGCACCAGTGCCCTTGGTCCATTATCTCACATACTACTGTGGCAATCTAAACTATCCCCATTTTTCAAATGGAGAGACTGAAGCATAGGGAGATTAGTGACTTGCTCAGGGTCTTAGAGCTAGTCCGTGGCTGAGCAGGGATTCAACTCCAAGCTGTCTGACCACATCAGTGCTTCAGAAGAAGGCCATTTCCAGCCCACTCCCATGAGCCCAGCCCCTTACCTGGCCACGTCGAGTCTCGCAGTTGTGCAGGTAACTCAGGTGGTACACTTTCATGATTAGATTTGCAAAGTTGAGGTACTTCAGAAGAATCTAAAAATCAAACAGCATGAGGGGAAGCAGATGAGAAGGGAAAATCTCTCCTCTGGCTGCTTCTAGTATCAGCAAATGTCTGAATATTTTAAAAGTTTCATCAGAGGCAATTTGGGCAGATGGATCATAGGATGCAGGCTCATAAAATGTCCCATAACGAGTATAAAGCACAAAGAATGTAGAATATTGAAGTTGATGCAGTGGGTTAATGAAATATAGCTACTATTTCTTGAAATTGACTGTGGTAAGTCATTTATTACTTTTTTTCTTTTTTTTGTGAGACAGAGTGTCGCTCTGTTGCCTGGGCTAGGGTGAGTGCCTAGCTCTAGCTCACAGCAACCTCAAACTCCTGGGCTCAAGGGATCCTTCTGCCTCAGCCTCCCAAGTAGCTGGAACTACAGGCATGCGCCACCATGCCTGGCTAACTTTTTCTATATTTTTAGTTGGCCAATTAATTTCTTTCTATTTTTAGTAGAGACGGGGTCTCGCTCTTGCTCAGGCTGGTTTCGAACCCCTGACCTTGAGCGATCCTCCTGCCTCGGCCTCCCGGAGTGCTAGGATTACAGGCATGAGCCACTGCGCCTGGCCCATTTATTAATATTATATGATCATCACAAGTACCCTGTGAGGTGAAGACTGAAAAATCAGCCCCATTTTACAAATAAGAGAACTGAGATTCAGAGAAGTTAAGTAACTTGCCCAAGTCAAACAGCTAGATATTGGCAGAGCCAGAACAATGATCCCTCCATTCCTGATTTCAAAGTCCAACATTGTAACCATTATTTTGTCCTGCCTCCCTCAGAGAGCATCAGAAGAATTCCCTGTCTCACAGATGGAGAAACTGAGGCCAGGCCAAACAGCAAGGTTCAGGGGACTCCCTGAGCTAGGAGAATGTGCTGGTGTGGCTAGCGTTAGTTTCCAAAGTGTTCTTACCTCTTCATCTCTGTTGGTGAAGTGGGGTCCTTCCACCTTATTCACAGCCATGATTATGGCCACCACGTCCTTCCCATTCATTATGGGGGAAGCCAAGATGTTCTTGGTCTGGTACTCTGTGAGGGTGTCCACAAAGTCACAGAAATGCTCATCCTGAAGGAAGGCAGAGACAAGCATGGGTAGGCAAATAAAGGACAAGGCCAATACAACAACCCAAAGCCCCTTGTTGACAAGGGAATGAAGACATTCCCATCTGTTCCCCTTCTGCAGGGGCAGGGCAGCCAGATGATTTCTGCCATGGAAGCTTCCAGAATCTAGTAGAAGGCCTAAGATGCAACCGGCTGAGGGCTGTGAGGAGGAGGAGATGTGTGCAAAGCACTGTGAGGGCCCAGGGGTGGAATGCAGGGGTTGACTTTGCCTGCGGGAGGAGATGTAGAGAAGGCTTTCTTGAGGTGCTGACAATTAAGCCTGGAATAGAAACCGGGGAAAAGACCTTAGTGAGTAGACAGTGCCAGTTGCTAGCAGCCTTTACCTGCGTCATCTCACTTTAATCCTTCCAATAACCTCTGAGCTGGGTACCATTGGTAGCCCACTCACAGAGGGGGAACTGTAACTCAAGAAGGTTAACATTACTTGTGTACATGTGACTTCAGAACCTGTCCTCTTGGGCCCGGTGCGGTGGCTCACACCTGTAATCCCTGCACTCTGGGAGGCCAAGGTGGGAGGATCGCTTGAGCCCAGGAGTTCGAGACCAGCCTAAGCAAGAGCAAGACCCCCTCTCTTTAAAAAAAAAAAAAAACAATCTGCCCTCATCTCCGATGCCTCCCTGAGAAGCCTGAATAAGGTGGGACTTGCGTCCAGGTCATTGAACAAAGGGATTCGTTATTTTTAGCTTTTTAAATAATCCAGTTCTAGCACCGCACCGCCAGCCCACTGTATATCTCCATTCCACAAATCTCAGTGGAAGCCCCACTGTGTGTCAGGCCTTATGCTGAGCACTGGGCATACAGGTTACTAAGACTCAGGCCAGCTCACAGACAAATCACTAATCGTAACACAGGCCATGAAGGCATGGCTCAAAACTCTGGGAGTATAAAAGAGCACACACCCCACACTCTTCCCCAGAGCCATCTGTACTGCGGTTTGTGTGGTCCGAATGAGGAAACAGAGCCTGAATTGTTGTCTTAAATTCAAAAGAATCCACCTTTCTGTTTCCTGGTGGCACTGTGAGGTTTTTGGACTGTCAGCATTGCTTGGGACATAGGCCAGCTCAAACATGCACAGTCCATGCTGTTCTGAGAGTGGAAATGTATTTCATAGAGGCAATTCACAGAGCTCTTCTTAAACTGAGTCTGCAGAATCTTCCCACAACCAGAAATTCTGAGCAAGATGCTCTGCATCTTTGGAGTCGGATTAAATAAATAGGCAACACCATAATTATTAGCAAAGCTGTTTCAAACCAGGTGAAGGGTAAAGTAATTAAGAGAAGCCTGCAGTGCTCTGCTGGAATTAGCATTTGAGGATTAAGCAAAATCTCTAAAGAGGCATTAGCCAAGAAGAGTTTTCTGTGTCATTCTCTGAGGATACTGATGAATTCCCGAGCTCAAGTCTGGGCGAAGCATACTTAGATTCATTTCATGAAGTCAGTTCAGTTTTGCAATATGCACTCCTATCAGGGAAAGAAAATACTGGGGCCTCACTTGCATCTGAGGCCGATACTACTAAATCTACCAGAATGTTCTTTCCCACTGAGTTCTCAGCCCTGGAACTTCCCTTGTGAGCACCCCAGTTACCAATTGACTGGCACCTGCACAATCATTGTCTTTCCTATATTTTCAGCACATAAAGTGTTCTAAACAACCATGTCATAGAACCTCAGATGGTTAGAGGCAGAAGGGGACTTAGAAGCCTTTCAGCTCAAACCATTTATATTAAAATCCAGAAATCAGAGGCCCACCTAGGGAAAGGCCAAAGTCATTCACTCTTTCAGGGAGCAATAACAAAGTGTCTTCTATACAGTAGGCACTCTTGCACACTATGGGCTATAGCAGTGAACAAAAAGGGTGGGTTTCTTGCCCTGGCAAAGCTTACATTCAAATCGGGCAGACAGACAAAAACCAAGTAAACAAGCATTCTCCCTCCAGTTTGTGATAACTGTTTCGAAGGAAATAAACTGGGTGATTCTGTAGAAAGGGAGGGGAAGGATGGCAGGACAAAGCTACAGAAATTTAATGAGGTTTCCAGACTGTCAGCATTGCCTGGTACACAGGCCAGCCGCAAGCATGCACAGAGTGCCTTTCACACGCTAGGCACTCTCCTAGACCCTGGGCTACAGCGGTAAACAAGAAGGGTGGATTTCTTGACGTAGCGAAGGGAAGCCTCTTTGAAGACATAATGCTGAGCAGAGAGCTGAAGGGTCAAAGGGGCCAGACATGTGGAGCGTGGTCCCAGCAGGCGGCACAGAGGATGCAAAGGCCAGGGGGTAGGAATGAACTCAGCCCATTGGAGCAACAGAAAAAAGATCAGTGTAGCAGAAACACACAGGAGAGGGAGAGGCAGAGTAGGGGGTAAGGAAATTAGAGAGGTGGGCAGGGGCCAGGACCTGCAGGACCCTGGAGGATGGTAAAGAGTTTAGATTTTAAAGTGAAATGCACTGTTGCTTCTCATTCCTGGATTCTCCAATTCATCTTTTCAAATATTCACAGTGGGCTCAGCACAGTGGCCCACGCCTGTACTCCCAGCACTTTGGGAGTTGGGGGCAGGATGATTGCTTAAGACCAGGAGTTCAAGACCAGACCAGCCTGGGCAACATAGAAAGATCCTGCCTCTGGCTCGAGAGGGCATGCCCCAGTAGTACCAACAATCAGGAGGCTGAAGCAGGAGGATTCCTCTAGCCCAGGAATTCAAGGTTATAGTGAGCTATAGTCAGGCCACTACACTCCAGCCTGGGTGACAGAGTGAGACCCTGTCTCTAAAAACAAACAAACAAACAAACAAAAAAAGCAAAAAAGTGATGATGAGATCTACTATTTATTGAATAATGATAACGCACTAGGCCCAGAGCCAGACAACTTAGATATACTACTTTATTAACTCTCATGTCAGCCCTGCCAAATAGAACAGTCGTTGTCCCCATTTTATAGACAACTCCCTTGCTGGTAAGTGGTACAGCTGCTCTACTTATTCATTCATTGATTGGTTCATTGATTCACTGATTGATTCATTGATTAATTGAATCATTCATTCATATTTACCAAGCACTGGCTCCATGCCAGTCATTGGATCTGCCAAGATCAGTCAGACGAGGTTGTTTTTATTGGGTCCTCATGGTATAGTGGGATATCATGTAAAACAGAGCCCAA
Source organism: Lepilemur ruficaudatus (assembly GCA_963574885.1). Classification (NCBI taxonomy): domain Eukaryota; kingdom Metazoa; phylum Chordata; class Mammalia; order Primates; family Lepilemuridae; genus Lepilemur; species Lepilemur ruficaudatus. The sequence goes on from CAUYRT010059921.1 coordinate 47,307, forward strand.
ATTTAAACCGTAATGTGAAGCAGACCCCCATAGGATGGGGGATAATAACCTGGGCACCTAGAGAGGGAGGGGCTTGTCCTTTGAATGGCTTCAGGGACCACTTAGCACATTGTCAGTAGTTAAAACCTCTATGAGCCTCAGTTTCCCTTTTGGTAAAGTAGCACATTGGGTCAGGTCCTCCTTGAGGTTTTTCTGGTCTAGCATGCTGGGTCCCAGGCATCACAGGAAGGAAAGGAGAGCAGGGGCAGACAACAGATGTGAGAGTCTCTAGAAATGAGTCTTCTCAGGTCCAGTCTTCAGAAATGAGATTTATTGGCCACGGGAAGTGCTGGGGCAGGACTGTCATTTAGTTTTTCATTCGCTCAGTAAACTGAATGAATACCCACTCTGTTCCAGGCACTGGACTAGATCCCGGGGGCCAGCAGGGAGTAAAACAGACAGGGACAGACAGACTTCATAGGCTTTCCTGCTTGGAGAAAAGGGAAATAAATCCTGAATGGCAAGTAGGGTTTCCAGAGTTATTAATAAAAATACAGGATGCCCAGTTAAATTTGAATTTCAGATAAACAATAAATAATTTTTTAGTGTATGTCCTAAATATTGCATGGGACATACTTATACTAAAATTTTATTGTTTGTTTATCTAAAATTCAAGCCTAACTGGGCATCTTATAAGGGGTGAAGAGGTTGAGCACAGTCCTGAAAAACCCCATTCTTGATTTCACCTTGCAATAATGCAATGATTGCAACAATTTCCCAGGTTTTTTGAGGGCCCTGCAGGCTAAGAGGATCACTTCTTGGTGGTTCAGGGATGACCCAGCTCCCAGTCCACAAACATCTTCCTCCTCCTCCTCCACCCAACTCCCAGAGTCCTGCCCAGAGCCATAAATTGAGTAAGAATTTCCGAAGCAAACACACGCAAACACCAAGTACACAAGGATAGCTGGCCTGGACTGACTTCCCTCCCAGGCATGAATCATTGGCCAGGCAGACTGACCCAGGCCCGAAAAGCTTCCAGGAAAGGTCAGGCATGGCTTCCAGGGTGAATTGTTAGGGCTGAACAGGAAGCAACTCTCCATCCCTTAGCACAAGAGCTCAGCAAACTGGTAAGCCAGAATATTTTAGAATCAGAGAACCTTCCTGAATCCTCAACCCCTCTTAACGCCAGGTCTATAGAAACTCTCAGCATCTCTCTTCTCTGACTTCCCAGAAACAGAATCTACACTGAAAGCTTCAAGGATAAGACTGGATTCTTCTTAAATTTCCACACAGACCTGGTACAGCATCCATCACTTGGAATAGGTCCTCAACAACATCAAAATAGTCATCATACTCACAAGCAACAGCTTACGGTTACAATGAGACAAGAATACTGCCCCATAAGAAATAATCCTGCTACACAAGAAATAATTCTCTCATTTAATCCTTACAACAAAGCTGGGAGGTGGCTATTATCACCCCATTTCATAAATTAGGAAATGAACCCAGACAGGCTAAATGATTTGCCAAGGCCATATTTTTAGAAAGTGACAGTCACGAATTCACACCCAGATCCGACTTCACAGCATAAGAGCTTACCTCTCTGCTGTACGATTCAAAATGACCTTTCTTTAATAACACCCAGTGCAGTGCCCTCACTTTATAGACGAGGAGGGAGTATAGGACCTCAGAGGGGGAGAGTGCGGGCTGGAGGCCAGAGCGCCTGGGTTCAAATTCCCAGTCTGCCATTTTCTCTGTGTAACCCTGAGCACGTTCTCAAAGCTTTCTGGGTTTCAGTTTCATCATCAGTGAAACAGGCATAATAAAAGTTACAACATAAGATTGTTATCAAGTGAAGTGAGTGAGACAATCCATCTTGGCTACTGGTAAAGTCCAGAGAGTTGAAAGCACCCTGAGTGGAGGAGGGCCACTGCCCCACCCCTGCACGCCCCAGGGGACACCCTGCCCAAGATAGCCTGTGCTTGGTTTCTTTATCTATTAAATAAACCGGTTGGATAAGATAGCCTTTGAAGCCTCTTCCTGCCCTCTCTTGAACTTTAAGGCCCTTAATCTGAAATAAGGCCAGAGGGAAGGTAAACCCGAAGTCACACGATGTCCAGGGGCTGAATCTTGGAAATGATTGAACACAGCTCCTGATGTGGCTGGGTCCTGCCGGGGTGGGGCATTCTTTTAGGTGAGACAGGTTTAAAGAAATGGTTGCGTAATTACTTGACTGTGAATCTTTTTTTTTTTTTTCTTTTAGAGACAGAATCTCACTCTGTTGCCCAGGCTGGCGTGCAGTAGTGTGATCATAACTCACTGCAGCCTTGAACTCCTAGACTCAGGCAATCCTCCCACCTCAGCCTCCTATAGTGCTGAGACGATAGGTGTGAGCCACCATACCCAGCCGGATTGTGAGTCTTTTATGCCAAGTATTTTCTGAGCACCTGCTTTATTTATGCTAGACACTATGCTGTCTCCTGGGGTAAATGCCTGGAGGATAAAGCAGAGATGGGCCCTGGCTTCAGGCCTCATTGTGATAAGTGGTTTTAGGGGGGAGATTGTAACAGGGGGACCAAGGAGGGCCTCCCTGAGGAAGTGACTTTTAAGCTGAGATCTAAAGGATGAGTAGGAGTTGGCCCAGGCAGCTGTAACTGCCTTACATACAGCCTTTAAAAGCCAATGTCCTGAGAGGAGGAGTGATTTGCCCCAGGTGATCAAAGAGATCTTTGTCAGAACTGCCCTTAGAATCCCATGGAACGTTGCACTCTTAGAAGAAAGAGCCAAGTGCTTAACCAAGTGATCAATGTTAACATTTCCAGTAATGGGACCGACTGCCATTATGCCTTCTTACGTCAAGCATGAAGAAAAACACATTGCTGCTGTGTTATTCCTGCCAGAAATGCAGGACCTGAGTCTAATCATGAAGAAATATCAGACATGCCCAAATGGAGGGACATGTCTGCAAAATATTTGGTTTGTATCCTTCAGACATTCTCAGGAACTTTCAGATTCAAGGAGACTGAGAGACAGTGCCACATGGGCATAATTGAGACTATTGGAAAAAATCCAATATGAACGGTTTATTAGATAATGGTGTTGTATCAATGTTACATTTCCAGAATTTGATCATTGTACTGTGGATAGGGAAGACATGTCTTTGTTCTGGAAATACACAGTTAAGTACTTAGGAACACAAGGTCATGATGTCCTCAACTTCCTCCCAAATGAGTCAGAAAAAAATGGGGAGAGAGCTCAAAGGTGGCAGGCTGGTAAGGATTAGTGAATTTGGATGAAAGATACACAGTTCTTTGTATTATTTTAAACTCTTCTGTTAAGTTTGAAACTTTTTTTTCAAAATAAAGAGAAGTAAATAAGTAAGAAAGAGAAGCACCATGATGTCACCAGCCCAGTGTTGGTGGCCATCGCCAACAGCTCCCCACCCCACGTGCACTCCAGAACCCCATGGGATAAGGCCTCACTGCCCTGTCTCTCAGAGGGAAGAGAGTACCTCTTCTGTGTTGGGGACGTTGGCGATCTTTTTAGAGTGTGCAACGTGGCCCACGACGCCCATGTCCAGAGGGAAGACAATCTCCTGGTCTGGCATCACCAGGCAGTCCTCCAGGGCAGCATCCTTGTGCACATTGAAGAGCCGGGTGGCCAGCTCCGCGATGCCGTTGCGGGTTCTATACATGAACAGGCTCATGCGGTCCGCCTGCAGGAGGAAGCACAGCTTCTTCATGACGTTGAAGACGCTTTTCTCGGTCTGTAAGTTCTCCTGAAAGTCCCGCAGGAGATCAAAAATTATTTCACTCTCCTCTACGCTGCTCAGGGAGTGGTAAGTGCTGAAGTCCACGGCTGCCTCCTTGGCCCCGAGAAGGTCTGAGATGACCTTGGCCCGGTAGTGGACGTTGTAGTACTCTTTGGCAAAGCCAATATTTGAGTCCAGAAACTTCTCTACCTCCTCTGCTGTCACCTCCCCCATGGCTGGGAATTCCACTGGCTACTTCTGTGGCGGGGCTGAGCCTGAGGCCTTCTGTGTGTGGTTTTGCTGTCTGCGGCAAGCGGAACGTTCCCCTCCAGTCGGGACTTCTCTGGGTCTGGTCTGTAAATCGCACTGAGACAGCTGCATAGGAACAGGAACAAGCTTAGGAGATTAAGTAATTAATATTTCTCAAGAACAAGGATTATGGGGATCAGTGTGTTCCAGATGCTGCTGGGCCCCAGCAGGGAGAAGGTGAGAATTCTCTTTTCACCTTGGTCTACTAAGAGCTAAGAAGAGATTTCTGCATGGAGCTAAAGCAGAGATTGCAAACCGACAGCCCAGGGACAACCTGCTACTTGCAGACATGCTTTCTCTGCCTTCTGTGCTAGTTTTCTCAAACACTGAACACACAAGCCTGACATTTACTGTTTAGGAGATTGTTTAGGTCCTCTGCCCACATTCCTCCACCTCAGGAAGGGCTGGAGCTGAGCGACAGCTGCCCACTAGTCTCCCCGTCCCTCTGGCCTCACCCCACCCTTCCGTCCCCTTCCCCGATGCTCCCAGTGTACCTTCCACTTGCACAGCCACTCGGCCTGCTTCCCTGGTGTGCCCTGTGGGTCTGGTACCTGTAGACTCCAATTTCACAATCTCTGCATTAAAGCCTTTCCCAGCTTTAGATTTCAAAGATTCTCTCGTTTTGGCATTCTAAGGGCTCTCATGAAAACAACACACCTTTCATGCTTTTTCTTTTATTACAAAAGTAATACATGCTCACTGTAGAAAATACACAAAGAAGACAATTAAAATCACCCATAATCCTGCTACTCAGAGGTAATCTCCAATTAACATTTTACTTTCTGTCCATTTCGTAGAAACTTAACCTTAAAAATCTATTTCCTTTCAACCCATTTGATCTTTCTCTTGGCACTTTTAATGTGATTTTTCTGGCTTCAGCCTGTACTTTCTTGGGTTGTCTGTCAGAAATGCACATGATGGGCCAGATGCTATCGACTCCAGTGAATCTTGAAATACCAGAATCCGCACTCCTGCACACTAGGAAGGTGGACACTTAACTTTAGTTTCCATGAATGTATCTGCCAGAGCCTGGAATCTATCTGCCAGAGCCTGGCACCGCTACGTGGTAAACATTGTGGAATGCATGATTATAGAGAGTTGTGGCACTTTGGCCTTAGTAAATCATCTTTATTGGAAAATAGATTACTTCCTTTATTGCAGAGTATAATGAGTGCTTCGGGCTGCACCCATCCACGCTGTGTACACAGCAGCTTCCTGGCCTGGCAGCCCATGTGGCAACCCAAACCTCCCCAAACACTCCCATCGTAACTGCCTAGAGCCCTCTGTCCCAGTGCACTTCCCCAGCTCTCTGCACGCCATTGCCTCCTCCTTCTTCTTCTTCTTCTTTTTTTTTTTTTTTTGAGACAGAGTCTCACTCTGTTGCCCGGGCTAGAGTGCCGTGGCGTCAGCCTAGCTCACAGCAACCTCAAACTCCTGGGCTCAGGCGATACTTCTGCCTCAGCCTCCCAGGTAGCTGGGATCACAGGCACATACCACCACACCCAGCTGATTTTTCTATTTTCAGTAGAGACGGGGATCTCACTCTTGCTCAAGCTGGTCTCGAACTCCTGAGCTCAAGTGATCTTCCTGCTTCAGTCTACCAGAGTGCTAGGATTACAGGTGTGAGCCACTGTGCCCAGCCTACTAGGTGATTTTTAATGGCCTCATAGACTTCCACTGGGTCACTGTAACTTAGTTTATTTAACATATTTCCAAGTGTTGGTTATTTAGATTGTTTCTAATTTTTTCTTTTTTTCTGAGATAGAGTCTCACTCTGTTGCCTGGGCTAGAGTGCCGTGGCGTCAGCCTAGCTCACAGCAACCTCCAACTTCTGGGCTCAAGCGATGCTTCTGCCTCAGCCTCCCAAGTAGCTGGGACTACAGGCATGTGCCACCATGCCCGGCTAATTTTTTCTGTATATTTTTAGTTGGCCAATTAATTTCTTTCTAT